>OX463850.1:19657898-19823139 GCA_949825065.1 Odontocerum albicorne
AATCACGAGCTTAAAAAATGTGCATTCTCGTTTTTGATTTTTTGGAAAAAGAAGAACGGAATCTGGTTTTACATGATGAGAATGATCAAACTAAACGGCATGCCAAGACAAAGAAGAGAATTTCTTAAAAGAGAGCAAATGTGAACGTTTTGGGAATAATGAGTTCCTGCCGGCATAAAAGTATTTCCTGAGTTTTTAATAAATCATCCGAAAAATTCATCCAAATTAAACGGAGAAAGAACGTTCTTGGCAATAAATAACATCGTCAAGCTTCTGTGTGCTAGATAAGGAACAGTTTTAGTTTTTAAATTTACCTACTTATTGGCATAAACCGGTAACTTTTATTTTTCTTCTTTCGTGTGGCAATTCGGACATAAGGAGACAATATTACCTTAGGCTTCAGAAATCGAGCCTTCCGGTTTTTCAGTATGAAGAACAACTGTATATACGAGTATGTACAGAGTTTGAGGTTCATCACTGCACTTGTAAGCAGCACTCTATTATGAGCTTAAGCTTGAATTGTGTCGCTTATCAATCTCTTAACGACAAACTTATATACGTGTAGCTTGTGCTCAGCTACAAGATAAGGTTTCGTAGTATTTTCCGTGCTTATTTAAAAAATAGCTCGATTCCATTCATAGATATTTGACGTGCGTGAGTGTTGTTGCCTTTTAACTTACGGGGCGAAGACAATATTTTCTCCCAGCCACGCTTTACAATATGTTCGAATCATCAATTAGAGTATGTAGATATGAACGAAAAAATAATGTGAACAATAAATATTGAAATAGTAACACAACAGGTGAAGAGTGCAAATTACGCCGATGGAATAATGCCACAACTACACCACGATGTTTCACTGTCAGGGTACGCAAAAAGGAAAGAGCGCCAGATTCCTTTATTTCAGCATGCATCTCTCACCACTTTTATAACCATACACCTTATACGACTTCTACGATTTTTCAGATGTTTTACATTTCCTTCATTCGAAATATCATTCACTTAAATTAACCATTATTTCTTGGTCTACCTCTTCTACGCCTTTCATTCATATTTGCGCTGTATATTAGTTTTGTTAGTATTTCTACATTCATTCGTTCTACATGGCCAAACTTTTTCAGAGTGCTGTTCTTCATCTCACTTAAAACACTATCCTTAACATTTATTCGTCACTTTTTCCACGTTTACGTGTCACTGCCATATATCTAAGTAAGTACTAAAATACTGTTCTGATCTATCATCTTAGCAGCTTTTAATACTGTCTAAATCGAACTTACTCGTTTTAGTGGCCCAGACACTTTGTTTCTTATAGCTACACACCGTTCGATACCCCTGTAACTCTTCAATTACTCTAACTCTTCCATTATTTGCGTCAAATACCTAAATAGCAGAATTCCTCAAGTTGCTCTAATATTTCATTGTTAATCCATATTTCACTGTTCTTATCATACTTTGTAATTCATAGCCTACAGCAATCCTTATTATTATTCGCATTTGAATACTACCCCTTGACCTTTGTAGTTCCTTCACGTATGAATCTATGTAAATACCAACGCAATAAATTAAGTTTAAAATAGTTTGATTGCTTTCGTTCCCCATAAAACATAAAAAACATATTTTCCATTAAAATTTCCGAGAGCCGTTTATCTGCCAGGATTCACGCGGGCGTCGCTCATATCTTATTTTGGGGATTAAAGGGAAAGCCGTTCCGAAACGGGAAACGTAATCTGTTGTTTCCATGAAAAACATTTTTTTGACAAGTATAAAAATATACTATTAACACCAAAATGAACAAAAAAAAATATTTTTTTACAAGCATTAAGATGCAAACACGAGTACCGTGGTCTAGCTAGTAAGACACCTGACTTTCTACTCGGACGTTGCGAGTGTGATTCCCGTTTTTTTTTTAAATGTTTCAGGCTGGTTATCACTTAAGGGCACTAAAATACGAGTATCTTTCTGATTGCTAGGAATATATTTTATTGTATTACACTTTCTTTGTATACAGTAAAACCTAGCGGATGTATTAACATGTGGCAATTCTTCTAAATAACCAGCTTATAGAGGCATCATATGAAAACCAGTCTGGAACTCTTTTTGACAAAAAAATAGTAACCGCAGGGTCGAAAAGCAGATCTCTTAACGTGACTAAACGGAACACACATGGACGTGGTGTCTAGGGAAAGGAGTGAGTATCTAGGATCGGACAATCCTCACATAGAAGGCCACGTGATCGACCTAAGGCCCAGCAACGGCGATCAATGTAATGCATACATACTCGTATAATACTCGTATATACCACCACGTTATTTTCCCTATCAGGTTTGCAGAGAGGACAAAGGTTCACACTAAACTATTACGACATACTGAATTTTTCCCTCTCCGTCTATTTACAATATATTATCATACAGCTTCTTCAATATCTCTTTCTCCTGTTGTTTCCTTCTTTTGAAATTTAATTTATTTGGTCCAATCTTACTTTTTCGGTCTCCTTTTTTCACGCTTCTTAGATTTTTCATTTATATGATACCATCAACACATCTGAATGGGTGATTCCGATATATTGAAGAGCGCAACCGGGAGACAACACACTCGTAAGCCCCAATAATCGAGCCTTTTTAAAGCATTTATTAGGGGCAAACACATGTTGATAATACCAACTCACACGAGAAGATGCAACAACACTCGCAAAAGTCTAACGCGAGGAGTATTGTTACCAAACGAACTCTTTTTACCAGATTGGAACCCTTTTTCTTGTTTTTTAACGCCATCTGGCTTAGTTTTCTCCATCAATTTTTGAAATATCTTTAATGTATAGAATCGATTTCATTATAAACAAATTCGTTTCCCATTTATTTGAAATAAGATCTGGTTTTATAATTGAAAAATAGGTCGTCTCGTCGGTAAAATAAATTACCAAATAAAGCTTAATTTCAATTTCACCAGAAAATATATTAAGCTTCTTGATTATTTTTTTATACTTTAAGCATTAGGATCGAGAGTAAATCTAAAGAAAACTTTAATATCTTGAGAAAGTTATTTCGTACGATTCATTGAGTCATCTCACAAGCTGGAGGGGGTGAATTGAAGAGGATCTTATGGTGGTGGCTTAATGCAGAAAGTCTCTATGTTTATTGGGTGATTATTACCGAAATTATTGTGGCGTGCCCCAGGGTGGTGTTATACAGACGAGATATGTTTGCAAAGTGTCATTGTTTCATCACTTCTAAACATTTGTACTATCGCATGAATGTACGATTATTTTATTTCTCTATACTGCAAGCAATCTGGATCCAGGGGGATAATAATAATAAATGGAGAGTTTTTACTAATAATTTATATTCATAGTGTTATTGCATCAATCTTATGCATGGAAAAAAGCTTGAGCTTAGCAAATGAAGGGTAAAAATAAGATTGAGCTTTGGAGATGCATGCACTTAGAAAAAAAAATTGTTTCAATATATATGATAGAAGGTAGAATAGGGCATCAGTAACGAATGCATAAATAAAATTGATGTTTTAAATAAGATGAATGTAGGAGAGTTAAGGTGGCATAGACATGTTGAGATAATAATTGACAATAGAATTATCTAGCAAGTAAACAAGCCGGAAGTGTAAAGTGGGCATGGAAGGCGTAGACTTAAGGAAACGTGGTTGGATTAAATGAACCAGATTTTAAAAGATGGTATAGGAAAAAGTATAAATAATAGAAGATTGTACAGGACAAGACGAATGAATGTATGGATAGAAAATTGATGGATTGTGTGCATGGAAAGAAAATAATAGATATTTGTAATCAGATAGCGAATTCCACATGGTTACTTGTGTGAATGTATTCACAACTTACCAAGGTAAGAAGAACTACAAAGAAACCATTATAGATCTTCCGAAATATTTTATTTAATTAAATTTAATTTTTGGTGCATATAATGTAAAACTAGAAGACGCCATGTTAAATAATATCATTAAAAACAAATACCAACATCGTTATGTTAAAAAAAGCGGCTTCAGTAATGAATTAAAAAAGACAAATAAGAAATAAACTGTTAAATAAGAAACAAATCGAAAGAGACAAAGTTCGAAACTAAGCCATACGTGGCACTGAAGCTAATGCTGACGTTTTAATAATAATATTAATAAAAGGATAATTTATATAGTGACATTAAGAGAGTAAACTCTTATCAAGGGCACACTTACTCAGGATTAGATCCTACTTATACATTTTGAAAACCTCCCAAAAATATTATCTTTAAGTACTTGGTAAAGTTGCACACACCACACATATCTCTTATACTAGGAGGCAGACCATTCCACGCCACATGACCAGCAACGGCAAAAGCTTAATCATAATAGCCTGCCTTATTGGATTGATTTGGAACAACCAATTTATAAGATGAAGAAGAAATCGAGCTTTAAGTTCTACTTCTCTCCGAAGGAACATCCTTTAGATGCATTCAAAAGATATAATGGAGGCATCAAATTAAGCGACTTGAACACAAACAGACAACGTTTGCAATCAATTCGTTCGCGACACTTAAGCCAGTGTTGAATTTTTAGAAGTGTACCAATATGGCAATATTTATTACTATCATATATCAGCCTAGTAGCTGCATTGAAAACAAACTGGAATATAAAATTATGTGAAGCTGGAAAATTAGAAGAAATAGAATAACAAGAATACAAATTAATTAATAAGCATTTTTAGAAGCGGAGTAATACGGCAATATTTTTAACCGTAATGCGACAATATTTTTAACCGCAATACGACGTAATATGACAATATTTTTAATATGATACAAAAAAGAAAAGATTTGAAAAAAATATGAGAGAAAACCAAAAAACGTACTACGTCACTAAATGGAGACGTAACGTATTTCATATCTGGGGTACTTTCACTCCATATATTTAGATTTTTCTGCGGAACTTATAAGCGGATTACAATGATTAAATATGCACCCAATAGTGGGTATATTAAATATTATTCATAAAGCCTTTTATTCTTTACTAAAATTAGAAAAAAAAAATTGTCATCGTTTCATATTTCTTTTTGATATTTAAGGTAAAGTATACCTTACAGGGATTAAAATGGGGGCAAAATATTTTGTGGTGATATTATACATTACATTCTTCTTTGAAAAATAAACCCACGTAAGTTATTCCTGAATAAACAAAATTGGGTGAGTAAACCTTACACTTTTTCAAAAAAAAGTACACTTGAAATTCATACCACCTTGTCACAATTCTTGATCTTGATTTAAACATTTTTTTAAGAATTTTTCTCATAGCGAAAATGTTGGAAAAACTTGAAGTATGAATAAAGATAAAAGCACCGCAAAAATGGAGGTTGCCAAAAAAAAGCGTATCCTTTTCATGGTATTTTTTTTATTCTTTTGTAAGTAAAGTCGAGCATCCCTAAAAATGTTTTCTCATATCAAGATGGGAAGCAACAACTATCTTAGTATTCATTTCAATAAATTGTCTCTTCTCTATACGAGAAATGTTATTTTTGCATTTCAGCAAAAGAATCTAGAATTGAGTTTGCCAAACATTTTTATTTAACATCAAAGAAATATTTCAAGGTCGATTATAATTTTTTTTTTCTCGAAGATTTTCATTTCCTTATTTTTGCGGCTGAGTTCGAATATTTTGAAGAGATTGTATTTATTTGAAGAGATCGTATTTATTTGAAAACTATACGGTGGACATGTTTGAATAAAATTCCATTGAATGAAAAAAATATGTAAGTAAACATTTCAAGAAAGATTTATAAAAATATAATAACAGTTTCAAACTAAAGGCTTTTTAAAAATTCAATTACAAATTAATTTTATTTATTTACCCCTCGACATATCCGAAATGATGATGTGAACACGTTCGGAAGCGTGGGTAAGAGACATTATTTTCAACCCCAATGTTCATGCCTTCAGGTTTAGAACTGGTGGAGTAGGCAAGCAAACTACAGTTCGGCATTTTAAGTATTGGAAATACTACCGCACATAAACAGGTAACAACACGTCTATTGATTACGAATATTGTTGCCAGACAAACTCTTTGACCAGACTGGGAACTCTTTTTTTGGGTACCATAAAAAATTAAGCCCAAAATCGAATGAATGAAAGGTCCGAATCTTATCAATTAGTCTACAGATACCGCTATTGAGATTGATGTTCTGATGACTATGGTATCTAAAACACTGAATAGATTTTGAGATTTTTTTTAAAAAGTCAACCCTTAGAAAAAGACTTGTTTATTTAAGTCATTAAATTGTTGTAATTTATAGATTACGACTCTTTTATATTTACGATTTTTCAGTTGAAATACGTCACCTCAGCAATTCCCAGATTATTGATAAAAATAAGAGTTAGAAGTCTAATGGGTGTTCTAAAGAACCTCCAGTTTTACTGAATTTATTATAAAGTATAATCTGCCTGTGGAACCATACAGATACAGATAACTATTCGGAAATCGAAGAAAATTGTAAACGATTTTTTAATACGAGAAGTCATCAAATCGCTGTTGGAGTGGTCTACTGTCAATAAACTTCGCCGAAGGCTTAAATCATTAGTTGCTTTTATTGTCATATCAATGCATTTTAATTTTTTTTTAAATGAACGTTCCAACCGATATTTTAGACCGAATAATACGAAGAAAAAAAAATGCTGTATCATTACCAATTTATTTCGAGTCATATCATATATGGTTACCATATATGTAACTCCTCTCTGGTTGGTTGGAAGTGATTGCCATAAAACCACCAAATATAGATTTCTGTAATAAAGTGTCAAATATATTTTTTTTAATTAAGTTCATATTACACAATTACATTATTTTGCTGTAATTAAAAAATAAATGAATTTTACGACAATTCAATGCTTTTATAACCATTTCAACTTTATTTCTTGAACCGTGAAGCCTTAAGTGGCACCAACTAGCATCTATTACTTTCTCGCAATGGCCGATTATGATTTAAGAAGATATATTAACTGTTATATTACTAAGATATATTAACTGTTATATAACTCGCTTGACATTAAACTTCAAAATACATTTTTAAGAATTTGGTGAAAGATATTCTTAATATTACATAACATATTCCGAATAGATTATATGTTTGCATTAAATTATTGTATATAAACCCTCAACGCATCAGAACTGGCTTTTTAAAAGTATAAGAGCGTAAACGGGAGATAACAATGTATTTTGAAACATTAATTGAGCCTTCATGCTTTAAAACCACTTAAGTAAGCACGAAACTCGCAGGTCGTCGTCACACGTGCTGGAAATACAACCTCACACGAAGAAACACTCACAACACTCACGTACGTTTAATGTTATCAAACGAACAAGTTCTTTTCTTTTTGAGTATCATAGGGAATCGAGCCCGAAACTCCCAGCGTCTTACCAAATGAACCATGAAAGTCGCTCTTTTAAAGGAATTATTAAATGTTTTTTAGAATATTTCATGTGTGATTTTCGGATACAAATTAGAATGAACATTTAATTTTGCTTGATGACATATTACTAAATTTCATTATCCACAGCTTTCATATTGCGTGAAAACATCCATTATAAAAATTACTATCGTAAAAGCCATTTCCTATCAGCAATTTGTTTTAAACCTCTTATAAAAACGCTTGTTTTTTTTACGTAAATAATAACCACTAGAGAAATATTTGTACTAAACAAAAATATGTACTTTTTTTGTTTTTAGATACAATAGGTTTGATTATTATCAATATCAATAATATCTAATCAAACTATAAAAGGTAGTTAGTTACTTTATTAGATAAAAATAATAACTATTTTGACCAAAATTAAGTTCTATACAAAAGTAGAAAAATAATCAGTTTTCATTTAAAGTACAAGTTATTTTACTTTATAATCATTCAAGAAAACTCAATTAATTCTTCTGAACTACAAGTATATTTGTTAAAGTGTTTTATTTTTGAGCAAATTTACTAGCAGCTGTTTTTTCATCTACTTATAGGAAATTTGCTCTAAATACTGATAAGTTAGAAGAGATCGCCGCTTGGTAATAAGTCCGCCAGGTGGTTTTTACAATGAAGTGTTAAATAAAATGTATAAATATATAGCTAATTATTTTTACACTGCTAAAAGAATAGATCAGATGTTTAACTTTCTATTGTTCTATATTCATGATTTTTGTGGCCTAGTTTGTAAAACACCTGTCTTCCAGCCTGGAGTTTGCTTGTTCGATTCTCAATGGAACCAATTTTTTTTAATAACTGGTTCCAGTCTGATTTTTACTTAAGGGTTTTTAAAACTTTTATGTGTAGTTTGAAGAGATTGCTGCGTGATAATAAGTTGTCGTTCAACAAAATTATAATACAACTTCTTGAAGTAATGGGCAAGCGAAGGGTTGGTGGGTAGAGAAAGTGCTATAAGGACAGTTTGTGAGAGTTTTTGACTTTATGCGGGGTGTCTGAAGACTGGGAACCAGTGGTTTAGGACCATAGATAATGGAACGCCGTTAGTTCAAAGACTAGACGTGTGAGAAACAGTCAGCGCGATGCGAACATGCATCAACATTGCCAGGCACCTCAGCAGGATCCACATGTCTTTGATATTGCGGGAGGGAGTGCACATCTAGGGTCGGGTTGTTTTCTCACAGAAGATCACACAATTGACATGGAAGAGCAGTTCAAGATTAACATCTGAGTGGCGAAAGGGTGGATCCTCAACTACGAGACTTTTCGGAGCAGCTAAGTTATGTTGTGAGTTTTATATAGCTCAACAATCATGTTAAATCATACTTTCGTCCTACAAACACTTTCATTACATGCTTACCTTGCATCTGGTCAGGCCTATCACAGTCTATATAAGTACCTCCGTGAATTAAATTCTATATCCCCTACTAGAGATCAAGAGTTTTACTTTACTTTTTAGATAAAATAGGCGACGGAAGTCAACAATATTTATTCAACATTGTAGACTTATTTCAGATGTACTAATAGCAAATTTATTCAATATTTGAATACAAGTAAAATTCATGATTTTAACATTGTTAAGTTTTCCTCGAACCACTTTTTGATACTCTTGCGTTGTTAAGGTCTAGATAGGAAACCTTCATAACTCTTCCATTTTCTTGAGCATTTTAGAAAGCCTTTTTTACAGATTCAAGACACAAAAATCTTGGAAACATTTTTGTTCATACAAATTTATGGTGCTGTATTTTTCCTTATGGTAAAAAATAGTTATTTTAATCTCGGATAGTATTTCGTATATATTTTTTTATTTTTAGTTGTACAAGAGTATATCTCAAATATATATATTTTTTTATTTTTGGCTGCTTTTTATTCGATTCGATAGTTTTATATTAATTTATATTTATTGAATTATTTTAGACATTTTTATATGAGTACTAATTAAGTATATAATTAACTTAACGATCTAAACATAACGTCAAAAACTATTTATTTGAAGCTGTACTTGAAATATGATAATAACGATGTTTTTAACATGTGACTAAAAATATGTCATTAAAAAAACTATTAGAGACAAAAAGAAAACTTCAAAACTTGACATGTTTCACAACCTGAAATTAAGAATAGTTGAAATTCTCAGTAACAGAGTACGAAAGTAGCAAGTAATAATCGAAAGAAGTGTAAACATATTATATCTTCCTTTTATATAAAATAATACTTTGCAAGTTTATTAGTTTATAAAAATATTTTTGAAGCAACCAACCAATTAAGTTAACAGACAAACATTGCCTTGAAAATATTAACAGTGTTTGATAAAACTAATTACAATGTCGTTAAACCTCCAGAATGTTATTTATTTAATTTATTTATTTATTTAACAATTTTATTGCAAACACAATCTAGTGGGATTATTGCCAGGCGGCAATCTCTTCCAGCTAACCAGGAAAAAGTAAATTAAGCAAGTTACATGGTCAGTTATGGTCGCATAAATTATTCAAATAACTATCCGTCCCCAAGAAATCCATTAACACATACGTGAGCATATTATGCCTACAAAACCCACAAAGACGGACAATCAATTCCTATCGAGTAAGCCATGCTCCCCAGTCCACTCCAAGATCGATTGAAGGTCCACATTTAAATCGTTCAAAGCCGTGTATAAGAAATTTGGATAAAAATAAATATATATCTGCAGGTCATCCACATAAAAATGGTAAGAACACTTAAGGGGTTAAACACTGCAACGGGTTAAACAATTCAAATTTATTGAAGTGGAAGTCAATTTGTTTATGAACAATTATTTCAATAATTCTAGATAATGTGGGCAGAATGGATATGGGCTTAAAATCTTTATATGGCGTAGGTGAGCCAATTTTCGGAATCGGAATAATTAGAGCCTTCTTCCACACACTAGGAAAGCTGCTAGTTGACAAAGAAAAAATTATTATATGTGTTATGATAGGAAAAGTAGCATCGACAATCAAGAATATGAATACAGTCGAAATATTGTCGCTGCCCATCGCTTTTGAGGATATAGTCAAAAGAATACGACGAACCTCACTTATATCAACCTCCAAAAAGTGGAGCTCAGGAACATTGGGTCGAGTCATTACCAGATTTTTTCGGAGAGTGTTTTCCTTAGCGTCTAAACTGATTGATGGTGTTGCGAAATGTATGTTAAGATTATTAACGTCTAATGTGAAGTTACCTGAGTTGTCCGAGGATTTAACACCCATAGAGTTTTCCACTTTTTTGCAGGCTAACAGTTTTGAAGGATGGCAAAAAAGTGTTTTATTTTTGCATTCCTACATAGTGATGTACGTTTATTGCAAAGTCGTCGAAAAAAATCCCATAATTGATCATTGGGATTAGACTTGAAGTTTTTCTTCGCTCTGTCACATCTTGCCATGTTTTTTTAATTGTTCAAAGCCATTAACAGACAAACATTGCCTGAAATTTGGATTAGAAAATGCCATTGAAAAATTTCCCATAGTTGATCATTGGGATTAGACTTGAAGTTTTTCTTCGCTCTGTCACATCTTGCCATGTTTTTTTAATGCCATCACTCAGCCATCGGTAAGGTCTATGATTTAAGTAAGTCAGTTTAAGTAAAGCGTGTTTGTCGCAAAGTTCATGTTGAAAAGGTTAATTTTACTATCTATAGTATCCAATAGTTCGATGGCCGCCCAGTCAACTTTTCTCGCATCGACATAAGGCGTCGTCCCTATGAATGCGTCCAAAGCTTCTCAGGATTTTCTCTCTTTGTGAATGCCTTAACTATAAATAATTTATAAATAAATTTTATTTACTTGATTTGTAGACGAAAAATATCAATCTGAAAAATAAATATGATTAAAAGATAAATTGGAGTAGGCTTTCTTTTTTTAAATCTAATGAAAGTATAAATGAGAACAAATTTCAAAATTTATTTAATCAATACTTTCAGTAATTCATGTTTTTCAGCAAAGTAACTTTTGTTTGAACTTTCAACCGGCATTTGTCATAAACCTTTTATTTTACAATACTCCAAACTTCGGCAAAGTAAAAAAGGACCGTTAATTTTCAGAAGAAACTTTGCTTCTTCGATCAAATCCCCTCGTCGATAGAGTTCTTTTGTAGTGAAGTTCTATTGCCTCAAAATTTGCAGATAATATTTACACAGGCTTTCCTTTCCATGTTTGGCAAAATATTACCACAGCTTCGGCAAACAAATTTCTTTTGGAAAATTTCCCCGCAAACAAAATTTATCGAAAATATTTTGGCAACAGCAATCAAGTTTAAGTATTTATTTGCGTTTGTAACAATTGATTTTGGATTAAAACCCTTTTACAATTTTCAAGCTAAATAAATAATGGTAATCATTTTAAAAGTTCAAAGTTGTAATCCTCTAAAGTTATTTGATCAATTCAAATTTTCCTGGAAAATGTTTCAAAATATTGTCTTATGATTTTCGGTAAGGTTTTCGAATACCACTCTGAGGATGAATGCTTCAACGTCTTCGAAACGCCAGTCATAATTAAAACCAACTCAACGTAGCAATAAATACAAAAATCATTTTAAACTTATATCTTACAATTTCAAGTAAACTTCCTTATATTTCAACTTTTTATAACTTACAGTTCATAATAATATGCCGAAGGAATAATTAAAGGAAAACAATTGTTTCAAGTTTTATTTTTTAATTTCTATTTTCTGAAATATTTATCATCTATTGAAAATAACGATTTAGAAATATGATTACAGTACCCGGCGGTAAGTAGTACACATTGGATTTAAGAAAGAGACTGTCGGCCATAATCGGGTAACTTCGGCTTTACCCGATTGACCATGAGTGAAACCCAAACTGCAACTGATCTGTTCGATATCCAATCCGTCTAATGATATATTGCATCCTCTTTGATTGGTTACCAATCCCATTAATTACTTCTTTTATAAAATTACCCTCATAAATACTTAAACCACTACTTTAATTTGTTTTAATTTAAAAAATATAAGCTCGAGCAGTTTACTCGTCGACGAGTGTGACTTAATGCGCTTTTAAAGCCGAAAATTATCACCGATCTACGACGTGTCTTTTGACGTTTTTATTTATTTAACACTTTTATTACAAATACAATTTGGCGGTCTTATTGCCAGGTGGCAATCTCTTCCAACCAACCAGACAAAGTAAATGAAGCTAGTTACGTGGTCGCATAAATCATTCAAATGGCTATCCATCCCCACGAAATCCATAAACATATACGTGAGCACATGCCCACGAACCCCACAAAGACGGACAATCACCCGAACATTATTTTTCATATAAAGTGAGATATCATCAATCAAAAGGAAAGGAAGGGATGGTGAAAAGGAAAGGAAAATAAAAATCAGGAATGAAACACGTTATTTTACTAACAAGAAATTAAGAGTTGTTTCAGTTGCTTCTTAAAGCATGCCAAGGACGAAGCGAGTCTTATATTGATTTGTAACTGATTCCAGAGTCTCACTGCATGGACAGTTAAGGACGACGTAAATAAATAAGAGCGATGAACTAGAAAGGCCAATAAACAATCTATAGTATGTTTAAGCGTAGCGCTAATCCGTGACTGGATAGACGCTGAAAATTTTCGGCGAGATAAGAGCATATGGCGGGACAGTCAAAGATATTATACAATAGAGACAGTATGTGAATTTGGCGTCTATTTCTAACATTCAACCAGTTCAATGCCTTATGGTATGAAGTTATATGATCGTACTTTCGTAGGTTGAAAATGAATCTTAGACATACATTTTAAAGACGCTGTAATTTGTCCAGCTGTTCCTCTGTAACATTCAAGTAACATACGTCCGCATAGTCCAGAATCGGAAAGAGCAGAGATTGTACGAGTAAAATTTTGGTTTTAGTTGGTAGGAATCTTTGCAACACTTTAAGGGAATGAAAACTGAAGAAGATCCTTCGGCTTACCTCATTTATTTGATCGCGCCATAAGAGAGTGTTATCTATTAGCACTCCTAGGTTTTTAACAGTTTTATGTAATGGTATGATAGAGCCATCAAGTAATATTGGAGGAAGTAAGTCAGTGTTGAATTTACCGAGAAGCTGAGGGCTGCCAATGAAGATCGCTTGAGACTTCTTAGGATTTATGAGTAAGCCATGCTCCTCAGTCCACTCCGAGATCGATTGAAGGTCCGCATTTAAATTGTTCAAAGCCGAGTGAAAGAAATTTGGATCAAAATGAATATATATCTGTAGGTCATCCACATACAGATGATAAGAACATTTAAGAGACGATGTTATTGGGTTGATGAATATAGAAAAAAGGAGTGGAGAGAGAATTTCACCTTGGGGAACGCCTGCAGAGAGATCAGTCCATTCAGATATGCGCTCTTGGTATTTACAGGATTGTTTTCTTCCCTGTAAATAGCTCGAAAACCAGACTATGACCGATTCAGAGAATCGTAATGAACGCATTCGAGCCATAAGTAGATCAACGTCTACAGTTTTGAATGCATTGCTAAAATCCAATAGACATTACAATGTCAGCTGCTTAAAGCTTATTCCACGTCTCACATCATCCGTAATCTTGACCAGTGCGGTAGTGGTACTATGTCTCGGATGAAATCCTGACTGCAACGGATTAAACAATTCAAATTGATTAAAGTGGGAGTCAATTTATATATGAACATTTTTTTCAATAACTTTAGATAATGTGGGCAGAATAAATATGGGCCTAAAATCTTTATATGGCGTGGGTGAGCCAATTTTCGGGAGCGGAATAATTAGAGCCTTCTTCCATACACTAGGAAAGCTGCTAGTAGACAAAGAAAAATTTATAAGACGTGTTGTGATAAGAAGAATAGCATCGATAATGAAGGAGATGAATGCAATCGAAATATTGTCGTCACCCATCGCTTTTGAGGATGTAGTCAAAAGAATACGACGAACCTCACTTATATAAACTGAGTGATGGTGTTCCAAAATATCTGTTAAGATTATTAACATCTAATGTGAAGTTACCCGAGTTGTCCGAGGATTTGAAACCCATCGAGTTCAGGATTTTCCCCCTTTTTACAGGCTGACAGTTTTGAAGGTTGTCAAAATAGTGTTTTTTTTTTGCATTCCGACATAATTGTGTACATTTATTGCGAAGTCGTCGAAAAATCTCCCATAGTTGATCATTGGGATTAGACTTTAAGTTTTTTTTCACTTTGTCACGTCTTGCCATGTTTCTTTTAATGTCGTCAGTCAGCCATGGGGTAGGTATATGCTTTAAGTAAGTAAGTTTTAGTGGGACGTTATATGTTAAGCAAACATCCAACTCACGTTAACTTCATGAAATATAGCAAATCTGACTTCAGTCCAAAATACAGTCCATCAAATAGATAAAATATTACGCAACAGGAATCGAACCCCGGTATGACATGTTTTTACCAACTTGGTCACGTATGTAAGATAATCGTATTTTGTCGTAGCAAAATCAACTACTGACGATATTTTACGCTATTTTTCTGTATATTTTCAATACAATTTTGAAATTTCTCTAAAATTATTCTTAAGTTGAAATATTAATTTATAAATGCTTACATTTTGGCAAGTAAAAGTCACTTGATGAATTATTAGGTCCTTACATATGAAATTGGCGTTTTGTTTGGGAGGAACATAAAGTTGATTTTTTTTTAATATAATATATTTATTTTATCAAAGTATGTACCATTGCTATCTATGCACTTTTGCCATCTCATAGGTAGTTCATCGATCCCTTTACTAAAAAAACCATTCGGACGGGAATCAATAAAATCTTTGAAGTCGGTTTGGACTGCCCCATCGGAGTTGAATTTTTTCCCTTGCAAGAAGTTATCCAAATTTCGAAAAAAATAGTAATCTGTTGGGGCAAGGTCCGGAGAGTACGGTGGATGTCTTAGACATTCCAATTGAAGCTCTTCTAATTTGGTAGCCGTCTGTTGTGCAGTGTGTGGTCTAGCGTTATCATGAAGCAGCAGTGGCCTAGAGCGATTAACCAGCCTCGGTTGTTTAGCAGCTAGCTTTTCCATCATGGTTTGCAGTTGCTGACAATAGACATCTGCCGTAATCGTCTGGCCAGATTTAAGAAAGCTGTAGTGAACGACACCAGCACTAGTCCACCAAACGCTCACAAGTAACTTTTTTGGAGTCAATTTTCGCTTGGGGCATGGTTTGGCTGGTTCGGCAGGGTTCAGCCATTGCGATGAGCGCTTCCGATTATCATACAGGATCCACTTTTCATCACAGGTAATGATTCGATTCAAAATCCCTTCATTATTGTGCCGGTTGAGTAATGCAACGCAGCAGTCAACGCGCGTTTGTTGATTTGCTTCACTCAATTCGTGAGGTACCCACCTTTCAAGCTTTTTCACCTTCCCAATTTGCTTCAAGTGGATTAAAACAGTTTTATCACTCACACCGCAGCCTGCAGCTAACTCGGACGTGGTTTGCGATGGATCCGCTTCCACAATAGCCTTCAATTCTTCATTATCAACTTTGGTCTCCGGCCGTCCACGGGGCTTGTTCTGCAGGTCGAAATTTCCAGAACGAAAACGTTGGAACCATAAACGCACTGTGTTTTCTTTTGCGGCACCGTCGCCATACACATCATTAATCCTTCGAGCCGTTTCTGCAGCACTGGTGCCACGGTGGAACTCGTACTCGTAAATAACGCGATATTTCAAGTTTTCCATTTTGTAAACTGAGTGACGCAAAGAAAAAAAACAATTGAGGAAAAAACAAATGAGTTATAATTTTCGAAACACAAATACTTGAGTAAATAGCTGTATAAATTTGAATTTGGAATTCCTAACCAAAGAGAAGATATTTGAGATCAAAGTTGCCAGTACGGCAAAACGCCAATTTCATATGTAAGGACCTAATATTAAATGAAGTAGAATTAAGACTTGTTTAATTTTAAAACTTGTATAAAAAATGTTTTTTTTTTACAATTAACTTTTTTTCACTTTCACTTCAATATTGCAATTATTGTCAAACCGATCGATATTACAGCCATCTTCAAAGGACAACAATATTTAATACAAAAATTAATAAAAAGTCTAATTGAATTGAAGTTTCGTACGGGTAATATCATTTCATCTTTAAGGTTATATAAATTACGATGTTGAATTGATCCAGAAATAATTTAATTATACATTATTTACCACGAATTCATGCTGAAATTTTACCTTATTGCTAATTTATTGGTCGATTTTGATTTAGTTCAATCAGTATGAATTATATAAAATTTCTTAATAAAAAAATGTTTTTATTTGTCGTCGGGTGTTTTATGTGCGTGAAATGAAATACATATTACAGTTATTGTACAAGCATTGTACAAGGATGCAAGAGTACTTGTGTATAAAATTCACTTTTATCTACTTCTGGTACCTAACATGGTAATTGTGCAATGACTGCCTCAATCAACACACTCATTGAATCCTTCAAATTTTTAATTGTTATTTATTTATATTTATTTAACACCTTTATTGCAAATACAATCTGGCGGGTTTATTGTCAGGCGGCAATCTCTTCAAACCAACCAGACAAACGTAAATTAAGCAAGTTGAACAGTCGCATAAATCATTCAAATGACTATCCATCCTCACGAAATCCATGAACACATACGTGAGCATATGCCCACAAATCCTACAAAGACGGATAATTCCCCGTACATTTTTTTTCCATGTAGAGTGAGATATCATCAATCAAAGGAAAAGGAAGATATGGTGGAGAGGATAGGAAAAAATCAGGAATGAAACACGTTATAACATATTACTGACTAGAAACTAAGACGTTTTTCAGTCGCTTCTTAAAGCATACCAAGGACGGAGTGAGTCTAATATTGGTTTGTAACTGATTATGAATGTTACAACTTGTATTAAAAAGTACACAATTTAAATCGTTTAATGGCAAGGCAAACGTTCGAGGTATACAAAAATGCAAAAAAACTTCATTTTGTGGATATAGAGAACCACTTCACTAGACAAGGCCTGTGAACAATTGTTCTAATTCATTAATCAAACATTTAATATCATATTTGTCCTAAATACCACTAAGGTCTTAATATTTCCCGCCTGAATTAAAATGTATAGGGTGTTTGGACAAATGCTACGCCGAGACATGATCAGGTAATGTAACAATTAAATATTATGCCTCTGTCTTAAGTAGTAAGTCACTAAAGCCGATGGAAGATGCGTTGATTCGTTGAATTCAGAAATATTAAAATTGAATATAGCGGGGTTATCAAGCTTTTGCAAAAGAAGGGAAAGCTTGACCGAGGTTTAACGACATTTAGATGATATCTTTGGAAAAAATAACGTCAATTTCCACAGTGAAAGATTGGACTAAACAATTTCACTTTAGCAGAAAATTTATTGAAGATAACCCTCGTCAAGGCAGGCTAGCAGAAACACCTACTCTAGAAATAAAATAGCAACAAAAACTGTAGTGTTATGTACGATGGTCATGGCGGAAATAAGGTGAGCGAAAAATGGGTGCCAAAAGTCTTGAGTGCTGTCCAAAGACGACGACGTGCAGAATATGGAAATAGATTTTTAATGCTCTGCGAAAGAAAGAAAAAGAAAACATTTAGTTAATTATCACGGAGGATAAAATTTTGGTTTTATTCTATGATTCTCTGTTTAAAAGTAACTTTATTGAATGGCGCCGTCTGGGATCACCACGGCTCAAAATTAAATTAAATCAACATAATCTCACGCCATTGACGAGAATTAGGAATCGTAGTAATTGGCATCGATGGCGTGAGATTATTGGAAAATAATTTATTTTATAAAGTTAATATTATATAAACAAATTAAACCCAATAACATACATACTTAAAGAGAAATAATATACATATACAGCCACTAAATATAAAAAATAATAAACAAGAAAGGTTTCTTAAACCGAAACAACTAACTCTCGTTACTAAAAAAGCTCAAAGTGCTTTATTTAAAAACATTTTAAGACATACTGAATATGTCACTATCCGAGGCTCCTTTTAAAAGAGACAATCCGTTTTATAAAAACAAGCACTTAGCAAGTTAGTTTTACTTGTTCTCAGTCTAAATAGGTCAATATTTCTGTATCTCGAATAGTTGTCAGCAACATAAAACCATGTTTTTTTTTTTCAATATAGTTGGATAAGTGTAGCTCCCGTCAGCAACTCAAATATATAAGAAGAGACTCTCACATCCCTTATCACGCTAAGAAGGTAGTATCCCAACATACCAAGATGAAATATTTTATGATAGAACCACGGACCAATGCACACTTTTGTTGCTGCAAAGGCCGACAATCAACACTGATTTTTCAAGAATTTAATTATCTCACGACTTGGTATCTAGTGTTTGTTTTTTGTTTTCAAAACTGAAATCTGATTTGCGTGGAATAAAAAACATTTTAAGAACAAAACTTCACAATACTTTTTCAGTAATAATGAAAATTTTATACATCGTTTTAAAAAATATATAAATCTACATGGTTACTGTATTCAAAATATTTTTTTATTTGCTTTAATTATCACCTTTGTTATTTCTTTAGGACAGAAATGTTAGGACATTATTACGCACTAAAACATTCTGCTGAAACAATAACACTCTGCATTGACACCCTACACAAACTTAAATTTCAAGCCATCACTAACAAAATAATTCAAACACAATTTTTAATACAATATTTTTCTCTTCTGGGCCAATTTACCCTGAATCGATGCTCCATATTATTTTAACTCAAAATAACAGGGATACTAAATACGTTGATTTTTTTAATATCGAAAACCACCAGCTCTAGGTTAAAATCCAGGCAAAGCTTCATTAGGGCGCCTAAGTCTCTAGAACAACCAACTACAATTGTTAGGAAGAACGATTGGAGCGGAACATTGGCCCCCCGTGGGTAGATTTTGCTTGTATAGTAGAAGAATTGCCACCTGGCTCTGGAGTGTCCCGGAGAACCTAAATATATCTTAACATATTCCGTATAGGAATTGGGAGAATCAAGAACAACAAGTCAAAATCAGGAAGTTCAAGAGATGGATCGAATATCAGTATCTGCAGTAAGGAGCGGCCCATGTGACACCTGCTGCAGTGCCCGAGGAGCTTGGAGTCTTGCACCGAAGAGGACTTGATTTGTAAGACGTCCAGTGTTATCCAAGGGTCTAAATTCGAGGCGGAAGTATTAAAGTACATACTTTTTATACGAAAATAAGAAGATTGTCAAAAAACATTTATTAATTTCAAAAAATCTTTTCTAATTTTTTGTTTGACAAATAATTTTATTTGGTATAAATAACACATAATTTCGAACAATAGAAGTCAACGCGTCAATATCTTAACGAGATCTAATAATCTATATGCTGTCAAATTTTTATGCTGCAGCCTATGGCGTGTAAGTATATTTGGAATTTGTGAAGAAATGTAAGTTTCTAGAATACCCCTACTTCACACGTCTGTCAATCAAGATGAAACTCTATTAATCTTCTCGAAGGCCCTTCTATCTCACACGTAAGCGGTTTTTACTATGAATACGTAACAGTTTCCTTAACCTTTGTTCAACATTTATTCCTTTTTTTACGATTGTTTCGTCTATATTTTTTTATATATTTTTAAAATTACCACGATGTTTTGTAAATTATCGTTTATTTTCTTTCTACATTTATTTAACATAGTAAAAAAATTAATAACCTTTTAAGTAATTATATCATTCAACAGCAAATAAATATGTTGTTTATAGTTAAGGCATTAACGTTGTGGAGGTTTAAAGACATTGTAATTTATTTTTAACAAACACTGTTTATTCCACTTTTTTATGACGGTATAGCCCTACCGGTTTCAAGGCTTTCACCTCATCTTCAGGGGAGCGCAAACAAGACTAAATGCTGTTCGGACTGGCACCGATATAGACACTTCAACGGTTGGAGGCGGGAGGGGTGAGAGGAAGGCTAGGTATAATTTCGGCCAAGAGCGGGGAGATTTTGGGGAAATAACTATTCAAAAGATGCTCTGATCGGTATACTGACTTAGAAATTTCTAGGGCCTCCAATCTGCCCTAGAAATGCCCTCAATAAATGGAGCAAAGTTCTATTTATAAAAAATATATCAAATGAAATAACCAAAAATATTCCAAGTCACATAAAGCCAGCTTTTTACACTAACTTTAATCTCCGTAAACTCTTATTTAATGGGAAAGGCAAAAATGGAATACTTAACAACAGCGGTGTGTATAAACTTTTATGTGCTGACTGTGATAATTTCTATATAGGAAAGACAGGAAGATCTTTTGAAAAGAGATTTCGTGAACACCAATCTGCTTTAACAAATCCTCTAATTTATTCTGAAATGGCTAATCATTGTCACCGTGAGAATCATACTTTTTCTATCGATGATGCCAAATTCTTACATATTAGCGGCAACGGAAATAGATTGGACAGATTGGAGGCCCTAGAAATTTCTAAGTCAGAATACCGATCAGAGCATCTTTTGAATAGTTATTTCCCCAAAATCTCCCCGCTCTTGGCCGAAATTATACCTAGCCTTCCTCTCACCCCTCCCGCCTCCAACCGTTGAAGTGTCTATATCGGTGCCAGTCCGAACAGCATTTAGTCTTGTTTGCGCTCCCCTGAAGATGAGGTGAAAGCCTTGAAACCGGTAGGGTTATACCGTCATAAAAAAAGTGGAATAAACAGTGTTTGTTAAAAATAAAAAAGCAAATAAATTATATTTTTCATTTTTTATTCCCTTCAATAACTCTTTAATCTCTTCTTGACATTTTAAACCTACAGATAACGAAAAATCCGGTTACTCTCGATTTCCTTTACTTTCATTTGGAATTTTGTTAAAAATATTTAAGCCTCATACTATATTGTTTCATTGTGTACAGTTTAGGTCGTGAAAATATATGATGTTGACGGTTATTAATGTATTTCAGATGATTTCTGGCAGAATACAGAATTAAATTATTGTAATAAATACTAAATAAATTCATAAGGAAATTTTTATTCATCTGATTATATTTTCATATTATTTTTTTATTCCTTAAACGTAATTATAGCTATTTTTTTATGTGTATGGATCTTAACACAAGTTAAGATTTTTTTATGTTGACTTGAATTATGAAACTCTGGTCCGCTTGACAATAAGTTCTAGAGAAAAGTTCAAAACTCGCCTTGTAATAATAATATCGTTTATATTAGTCGTTTACTATCGATGCTAAAAGACTCTCATTGACTTACTTCAAGTAACGTCTTAAAAAAATATTACTTGTTTTTCTTGTTATTTCTTATCTTGCTTCTCGCTTCTCAGTATTTTGTAATATTTGCCATTAATTTATTTTTGTATTAGTTTTTTTTAATGATTTATGAAGTCATGTTGGAACTTTTCCCTCAGCACTTGGCACTAATCTGCGTAACAATTGTCTGCTTGATTGAAAGGAATTCGTATGGCAATAAACTCACGATTTTTATATTTTACGATAAACTGTCTAAATAAATATTGTTTTAGAGGAAATCTGATAACCGTTAGGAACAGTAATGAAATTCTAAAGATGACGTTTAGTAGTTTAATGTTTTTTTCTTTATCATGTATCAAAACCTATTAGGCATTTACAAAATTGATATCATAAGTTGCTTCCAGTACAGTAGAAATAATCCAAAGTAACTTACCACATACATCACTGTGCGTCTGACCTGATAACAAAGGTGAAAATAATAAAAAATGTATTCGTTCTGTATAAACAATGATCCTTTCAAATATTTTTTAAATTTCTAGATTAAGTTAAAATAATTCAAATGCAATCTAACGCAACATAGATACATATACAAACAAAAAAAATCGCCTTACAAATAATCCTTTATCCTACAATTCCTGATGAAGTACTAAAACACTTAGATGCGTTATATTTTCCCAGCCGACCCTTTGACCTCGAGCATCGGGTATGGGTAACTTTCACATCAACCGGCTTTTCAATAAAATACATAGAAAAACCTCCAGGGACCCTCTATATTGCTCGTTAGTGAACTAGGCTGGTGGGCTCTTAAGCCGCCTCATTCAAAATGTGAACTATAGACCTTTGATCGTAGAGTTCATACAAATAAGTTTGTAAATAGAAATGCCTTTTGAAAAAGGTAAATCAATACTAGTGATTAAAAAAAATAAATTAAATTGATTTTTTTCATTTTCTCTACTGGTGAAGAGATCAATAAGAATATATTGTGTAAACGCGAAACTTAATAAAATAGGAGGTGGCGAGACTATTATAACCCTCACATGCCATATATACGAATCACTCATACCTTAAAGTTGAGGTCATGTAACTTACACTATTATTAATCTTTCAAGTGTCCATCGGTTTTTTAACCTTATATCCTAAGTTCGAAGTAAAATGGTTTAATAATTTTAAAAAATCGTTTCATTCTGATATCGTGCGAAGCAATATATGGTATAATTACTTTTTTTGTACATAATGTCCATGGTATAATCATATTAAGTTTTTTTCACTTGAATTTTGGAGGTCTACATATAGCCATGGGATTGAATGGCTTATGCGATTGTAGAGTGTGTGATCAAGAGTTGTTGTATCCAACTTTGATATGATTTTTAAAATGATGATGCGGTTGATGTTATGCATGTAAAATCTTGGGATTTGAGTACGAGGGGAGGTCAATAAATTCGCAAAATAAATGGGTTTAAGTAGAGGGTTGTAGTGCGCATGCACATGTTCCGTTAATATGACTTATTGTTAGTATATTCACCAAGTTTTAGTCTAATTTTGATAGGATTGTTTAAGGTGTCGTCGAGAGAGTATGTCAAACGTTAATGGCATCTCAAGTATGGAAAAAAATTAATATTGCACCGCCATTGTTTCTCACAAAACAAGAATTCTGTGATAAATAGCCTGAAATCATTTTGGAAGGGATTTTATCAGTTTAAGAGAACTGTTGCCCTAGAAAAACGATAGTTTACAAGTGATTTTATTTTTTTAACAAGGGAGATAATAGATTCAAGACGACCTCCGATCAGGACGGCATATTGAAGCCACTTCTTCAAAAAAGTAGAAAAACTTGTGCTGGAAGATGCCCGCCTAAACAAACAACAGCTTGCAGAGATGATTGGAGTATCACCTACAACAATTTTGAATATCCTCCGTCAGCATCTAGGGATGTCAAAATTCAGTGCAAGGTGGGTACCCAGAATGCTCACACCACTTCATAAACAACAACTCGTCGAATGTTCACGTCAGTTTTTGGACTTCTGCAGAAACAACAAATATGAGATTTTGAGTCAAATCGTTACTGGAGATGAAACTTGGGTTCACCATTATGAACCTGAGTCGAAGCAGGAGTTCATGCAGTGGCATAAAAAGGGCACACAACCCATCCTCCTAAGAAGTTCAAAGTGTCGCAATCGGCTGGAAATATTTTTTAAAAATCGGCTGGAATAAGCCATACTGCTGATAGATTACAAAAAATAAAAGCATCACAATCACTGGAGAGTACTACTCTGGTTTCTAGATGTAGTTCAAAGAAGCTGTGAAGGAGAAGAGGAAAGAAAAATGTACTCGTAAGTTTTTCTTAACCCATTCTATCAATGTGACCCAACCATCACAAGATTCATTTCTTACATTATTTCTTCTAAATTCTAATCGTTAAAATTATTTGAACTTCTTTCTTTCAGCTTAATGAATAAATGTCACATCAAAATGAAAATATTTAAAAATCCCTTTACTGGTCGAAAGTAAAATTTTTATTTTCAAGCAGTAAAAATTTATTTAAGAAAGTTCGACAGGATATTTAATCCAATAAATTAATTTTAAGTTTCCTTCTTTCCTTTTGGTCGGCTTGACAGCACAATTTGACAAGTATCAATCGATCTTAGTATTCAATTTCCTTTAAAATCCTTCCGGGACATCTTCATTATAAAATTTCAGGGCAGAAGATATCGCATTAAAAATCGATATTTTTCAAATGTTTTAAATAAAATCTGTAAAACATTTATGTGGTTTAGTTGGTAAGACCCGGGGGTTGCGGAATGGATTATTTATTTATTTAAGACTTGTATTGCAAATACAATCTGGCGGAATTATTGCCAGGCGGCCATCTCTTCCAACCAACCAAATTATCGTTGTTACCAATTTTTTTTTCAAGAAATTTTCTAATATAGCTTTCACTGTAGGCGTCTTTAATATATTTTGGAATAATTGGAAGAAATTATTACCACACGGTAATAAATAAAGTTAGGGTTATTCATATTTCTCTGCTCATCGAATTCCATACATTGGATTAAAAGCATAAACCTGTAAAGAAATATTATACTGAATGAAACGCTAAAGACCCAATCAAGCGCTCAACCAAGGATATTCCCTTTTCACAAGATAAGCCTCATTTTATGAAATGTTCTCCGGATCCGTAAATATCCCAGATATTGTGAAGTAAATAAACCTCGTAAATCATAATGCAAACAAGTTTCACCTGAAAAATGTTTATGGTTTTTAAATTGAGGACTTCGGATATAAAATGACACGACCCCTAAGATTGGAAGGGTGGCAAATCGATAGGAAAAGAAAAAATAACGATACATAAACTGGATGAAAGGGATGAATATTGATGAAACCCTTTAGAAAGTATGAAAATAATAACGTCGGTGGATTTTTTTCTTTTTTTTTATATATAAAAAGGAAAAATTCTCATACATAAATATCGTGAAATTTGGATATTCTGGTTTAAGTTATCAAGAAGAAATTTTGGCGAACATAATGTTAGGGGAGGAAATTGAGTTTTTTTTTCAACTTCGAGTTACATTTTAACAAAGGAAATTTTCGGCATGTATTAACATGTTTTTTATCCATCGTCGACAATATTGTGAACTTGAAAATTTTAAAGTAAAATAAGAATATCGATTAATCACATAACTTTAAGGCTTCAAAGAATTTACAAAAATAACGTCAAATCACGAGCCTTCGTAGATAAGTTGCTAAAACATTAGTTTTCAATCCGAGAGTTGAAGTTCGACTCACGTTAGTATACGAGACATTAAGCTAAATTTATTTTGTGGTGCGATATTCATAATCAATTTTAGCTTATATTTATCAATGTTTTTATAAATATTTTCAATATCAATTTGGATATTGTCTGACGCCAATTAATGACCATGCATATTCCAAGAATGCTTCCGTTTTAATTTAAAATTTATTTGCATAGATATTTATTTAGTAAAAGCGTCATTTCTATATTGACCATTGTGTTTTGTTTTAAAATATTGTAAAACGTTCGAGTGTTACAGAGTATATATGTTATACCCCGTGGAAACTGACAAGTCTATTCTTGGCTGGAATCAAAGAGTAAACACCTCCAAGTCGAGCACAGGAGTACGTTTGATATGAATATTAATTAGGAGCTTTTAAACTTCCTCGACCAAGAACGAAATAAAACATAGAAAGAATCAATGACGTTGCTATGAACGTCCGATATTCTACCCGAAAAGCATAGCGCCATCTTAGAAAACTCGAAGCAGCAAAGTCAAATTCGCCAACTGCAGCAACCGTGTTTGTAAAAGAAAATAACAATAGTTGATTGAAAAGCTGGTGTCCAAACCCACATCTGCAACAGCTTCACCTGTTACGAAGCTGTGAGACGGCTATGGTGTTGTGTTTCTGTAGTGTTTGTTTGAAGATTAGTTTGATAGTTTAACAATGCCATTGCATGGCGAATTAACCATCGCAAGTGCGTAATACATTTAGAATACTACTTGAGATAGCTAAATATATTATTTTTAATTAATCTACTTAGACTAGAGTGACTCAAACTTTTTGGACACCACCCCCTTTTCAAAAATAATTTATTTCAGCGCTCTCCTCAAGGAAAATTTATTCTTATTTCAACCTGTAATAAAATTGCAAGTATAGCTGCGTCTGTTTTTTTTATTTCACCAAAATATTTGTGTAGCCGTATGCATATTTTTTTTTATTTCAAAAATATAGTTTTGGAAAATAAACAACTTGGAACTGAAATTCTTAAGCCATTTAACAAAATTAAATTGGTTTTAGTCTGGTCTTGTGCCACCAATTTATCTATATTAGGCTCTATATTTATCAACATCTTTAAATTTCCGCTATCAACTATTTGCAGTCAGTTCCACTTTTTACTCTAAAGACTTGTGACAGCACTACATCGTCTTATTACTGTCCACTTGCTCCCCAATGCCTGGGAAAAGCAACACCCCCTCCCCATATATCCATCTAGCGCCCACAGGAGGACGGTGGCGCCTACTTTGGGAAACAATTATTTAGACCAGGTGTGCTCAAATGGTCGATCGCGATCGACTGGTCGATTGCGGGAGATTTTTAAGTCGATCAATTAAATATTATATTTTTGAAATTTCTGACATTCAATTTATAAAAAGTACACCAAATATATTTTAACAATTATTTTAACCTAATATTAGTAAATATAGTAACGAACATTAAATATTAAATTATCATCTATCTGATAGATGATAATTTAACATTTAATAGATGTTATTTGGGTTGAGATAGCTCTATCTCGTCCAGTTATCAAACGCGTCTCAACTTTCCGAGACACAAACATCAAGGTCGTCGAAAGCAGTGATGTCAGAAAGAGGCCGCACGCGAACTTCTCGCTGTCAGGCGTGTCCATATATAAAAAAATCTCGATACATACTGTCGATCAGCTGTTCATTGGTATTTTGTTCCGAGGGTGCTGCTCGGGCTGTTTCCCCTTCCATACTGCCTGCGTTATGCTTGTCATAACTGGCATAACTGGTCGAAAGTTGGATTAGTACTGCCAATTACGTTGTGCATTAAGCACCCATCTCGTATACATACGAAAATTATGGTTTTTGTTCATACGTGAACTAATAAATAGTGATTTAAACGCGAGGGGTCTAATTTTCCCAGTAAAACCGAGTAGCTCGTAAACATACTTACCCACGATACCAAGTAATTAAAAATGAGCGCGGTGAAAAAAAGAAAAATATATTATTAAGGTCAACTTATTTGTACGAGTCGGCGTTTTTCGAAATGAAAATAATTAAATCTAAATATCGTAATCGGCTCAGTAACGAACATCTTAATTCATGCTTGCATTTGGCACTTAGTAATTACGTGCCATCCTATGAAAAGTATGCAGAGGATATGCAGTGCCATGCATTGACATCAAAAGAACGTTAGTTACAGAACACTTATTATTTCAATGAAAATATGTATATGTGATCATCTTTGCAATTAATAAATACTTACCATTTATAAACTTTGTATTTTATTTTTAACTAGTCGATCGCTTGCCGCCTTATGCTTTTATGGTAGATCGCCGATGGTTAAAGTCTGAGCGCCCCTGACTTAGACGATTAATATCTAGAGAATCAGATAACTTCAGTATACTAGGTCTTCTATAGGACGCATGTTTAATACATTATTTCATTATGTCTTTCAATAACTCTCGAATTAAAAACAACGGTCCAATCTTTTAAATCAGTCCCATAGAGTTCACCACATTAAAGTAATTATATTTTGTAATTTATTTTTATCAAACACTGTTTATTACACTTTTTTGTGATGGTATAACCCTACCAGTTTCAAGGCTTTCACCTCATCTTCAGGGGAGCGCAAACAAGACTCAAGGAGAGTAAACAGTGTTTGATAAAAATAAATTACAATGTCTTTAAACCTCCACAACGTTAATGCCTTAACTATAAACAACAAAGTAATTATAACATATATTATAAATATACCTTCGAGCATTGGAGGTAGAACATTGGCAGAAATAATTTTGTGGATACTGGATTTATAACCTATTATTGGCGTCATGATTTTTATCTGGCTTATAGTTCATTTAAATTTGTTCAGTAGAGCTGTAAACTGCCCTTTATGAAATAAAAAATAAAATACTTAATTAACACTAAATAACAAACCTGTACTATAAAATTTATCTTGTTAAAAAAACTCGAGCATGGATGTTAAATAACTTAACTTAATTAATTCTGATCTTGTCGATTCTTGGCTGTTCTTTTCTAGTTTGCTATTAAAATCAACATATTTCGTTTATTTAATTTGTAAAAACTTTACAAACTATTTTAAACATAATTAACATACTCGTACATCTATGATTTTTATAAGAAACTTTTATTTTAACATGTTTTGCACTTTAGCAATAATTCCTTAACATGTCAGCAAAAATAAATCCTTAACATATTATCAAAAAGATAACTAAAAGTTCAGATGGTTCTTTTCATTTCGATAGAAAAACCTTTTTTTGCATTTCTGGGGTTTTTTAATGTAGGAGGGCAGAGTTATTAAGTTTTAACCGAAACATCGTCATACCATGCCTTCAAGACCGGCGTGGTGTATCTGTTCATACACGTTCGTTTTTGTTCAGGCCAGATTTTTGTTAAATATAATTGAATGGTTGAAGTAAAATAGGCACTAAGTACCAAAAAAAAAAACAAAAAAATTCGATCTATATTACATATAGAACGAAACTGCATACTTTGTTTTTTTTTGTTTTTTTTTTGTACTTAGTGCCTTTTTTACTTCAACCATTCAATTGTATTTATTTATGAATTTTGTGATTAACAAAATTTACCCCCAGGCAAATGGTATGCCATGATTGTGTATATTTTTGCACCTAAGTATAAATAATTTTGGAAATTTTGTTGGTAGGTTTTTTTTTCACGTGTCGTCTAGTCGTTAAACTTTTGTATATCTTGTTCAGATATACAAAAGTTTAACTTGCTCTTTGTCGTAATAATTAGCAGTAAGGGAAACTGATGCATCGTGCATACTTGTCTATGAGCATTTACAAAAAAAAAATTGTTTCTGTTTATTTACTATATTTCAAATATTTTTTAAAATTGGTTGCATTTATTATATTAACTTGTACTTCTAGATTTTTAAATAATAATGTGATAAGCATTTATCAATGTGCGTAAAGAGTTTTATCCTTCGACTTTACCAATGTCTCTGTCTCTCTCTTCCTTGGCATTATTATTCCCACATGGTGGTGGGGTCTGCCCTTCCAATAATTCGCCGCCACTTCGCCCGATCCTGTGCATCCTCCGGAGCGATATCGGCGTCCCTCATGTCCCGCCCAACCACCTCGCATCACCCGCGCTTGGGTCTTCTTCGGGACCTCTTACCAGGGACATTAAGTGTCTGCGCCCTGTTTCCTATATACTCTGGCGGTCTTCTGCTGACGTGTCCATACCATCGCAGCCTGCTCTCTTGAATCTTGTCAGAGATGTCGCGTACACCTAGACTCCCATGGATGTAGGAGTTTCGGATCCTGTCAAGCCTTGTGACACACACATTCATCTCAACATTTTCATCTCAGCTATCTGTCTGTATGGCACGGACGTGCCTTAGAGAGGTATTTCAGGTTTCTGAGCCATATGTGAGCACAGCCCGAATGACACTCTTGTAAACCCTTGAGTTTGATGGGCATCTTTTTATCACAAGTCACACCCGCGACTTCGCGCCATTTCAGCCAAGCTGAGGATATTCGGTGCTGAATATTTGAATTTAGGTCTCCTGATGAGTGGATCATGGTCCCCAGGTACTTGTACTCCTGACACGTTTCTATTTGTTGGCCAGTGATGTTGATTGACGTTGTGTCTGTACCAGGGTCATTCAGAACCATATACATGGTTTTTGAGACGCTTAGCTTTAGTCCACCACCACTCAGCTGGTCTCTCCAGGCCTGCAGTGCAACTTTACCGATGTAACTATTGATATTGTTTTTCTGAATCAAGGTTAATTCACACTATTTCATATTTATAAAATTAATTTAATTCATACATAAATATTTTTATGTCAAGCAAAAAGTATTTATAATCTGTGAAGAAGAATTAAGAAAATGTGCTGACATATCAGATCGTTTCTATTGAAGTTTGTCAATAAAGCATAGTATGTTGTTTTTAATTTCAAACATTTTCTTTCCTTTCAAGTCATACGGCCCTACATCTGCTGAACCCTGGCATGTTGTGTAAAGTAGTACGCATGTACTTATTTTTGATAGAAAATTATATAAATCATGTTAATTCTTTGACGACATCCATGCCCTTGTTGGTAAGACGCCTGTCTTCTTCCCCGACGGTTGGGCAGTTTTTTGAAATAAAAAGTTTTTCAGACTGAATTTTACTTAAGGCCTCAAAAACAACTTTCTAATTGATCGGCAGAAGTTACCACATGGTAGTAATCCCACCACGTTGTGCTGTGCACAACGGCGGTTTCATACATGAGTCGTGCGGGCGCTGCTATACTCGTAGCTGTCAGACATGATTTGTTCAATAATAGTGGGTTCGAGTTAGAACTAGAGCGCCCTTGAGGAGAGTTTGCGCTCTAAACGGCACTGTATAAAATTGTCTAAATTGTAATATTTGTATTATTCTTGAAACATCTTGTTATTTCGTATTTACGCGTACTATGATGTTTTTAATTGTTAATGATCGAAATCAATCGTAAAATTATTTATCAACCCATGTTATGTATACTTGTGTACCAAATAAGTGATCCTAAGTTAAATTTTACTTCGAGAGTTTTACAAGTATAGACGTCTGAGATATTTATTATCATGACGACTAGACCTGTGTTTCATAGCACAAAGTTCTGAAACAGGCCCGAACTTGAGAACAACATCTTAACAACACGTGTTAAAACAAACGTAGTCGTATTTGTTGCCGAGCATAGTGGAAGTGGCGGCAGGGCCGGCAAAGTTGCGTAACAGCCCCTGGGCGCTCCGGCAATTAATGGTTGATTATTACTTTACAAGTGTTGGTCCTTGCAAGGACGCAAGCGGCAAGGGTGTGTACGCTCACACTACCGCTTCTGACTACAAAGAACAGGACAACCCTTATTCGCGAAAACAGACAGAAAAAATATTCTGAAATAAAAAGAACATAGAGAAAATATTATAACTTTCTATTTAAAACACATTTTAGTTTAAAAGTAAATTAAAGGAATGCAGATGAGTTAATAGGTCAGCAATGATTTGAGAATTTTTAGGGAAAGTTATGCGATGGAAACGTGACGCTTGTACAAACGGAACCACACTAATTTCAGGTAATTTTAAATTATTCCATTTTTTTCTGCTTGGAATCGGTTGTTGTTTCTTTTAATTAATCAAATTATTGCTTGAAAAATATTTTAAATAAATCAAATAATATAATTTGAAGTTACTTTTATTCTATTTTATTAATACTATTACTGTTCATTCAATTTTTTTTCCTTTATCAGTGTCTGTGAAAAACATTTATTTTTAAAAGGTTTCCAATTAAGAATAATTTAGTGTATATTTTATTGGTCGGAAGAGATTGCCACACGACAATACATCCACCAAGTGGTTGTCCTCATTGCTGCGCTTCGTAGTCAAAGATCCACTCGCCATTCCAATGAAAATTCAATTAGAAATCGAAGCCGTGCCGTGCCGCAAAGTTTAATTTATTTTTTTCATGCTTCTTTCATTTTTCCGGTTGGTTGAAAGAGATTGCCACAAGATAATAAACCCACTAGGTTGTTCTGTATACAATGAAAATATAATACAATACAACGTAAAAATATTATATCGTACGGCACCATAATGTTTTTCTCTTTGAAGTCAAGTAGTATTATCTGACAATACCAAAAAAATTGTTGCCATTCTCATTTTTTGGCTTATGTCACATTGGTTTTTTTTTTATCGTGGTGATCCCAGACGACGCTACTACACCAAGTCCTTTTTTGACTCCCTCAAATATTTTTTTGTGTTTTTTCCTATCGCAGAGCACTAAAAAACCATTGCAATAGGTTATTTAACACGTCGTTATCTTTGAACAGCACTCAAGAGTTTTGGAATGCATCTTGTGCTTACTTTATTTAGGCCAAGAATATATATTACAGAATACAAAATACAGTGGTTTTGTATATCTGACACTTTATGGCTATTTCTTTTGAATTTAGTGTTATATCTTGTAATCCAACACTAATGTAACTATTTCTAGATAGAGTGTATCTGATGAACATCTTCAATCGCTTCTCCGTCTAAATGAAAATATCGGCGCGACGCCAGTCTTCTGACCCAGTGATTAAGGACTCAATTCCTGTACGAACCATGATTTTTTATACAGGACTTCAGTCCTTATTTCCCTTAAGATCGCTAAACATCATTCTAGTTGGTTAGGAAGAATTGTCATAATGCAACAAACCCGCCAGGTTGGACTGTAAATAACGAAAATGCAAGACAATACAACATAATTCACTGATATATCCTCAGTGAGATACAGGCAAAAGCCTAGTTTACTGGGGATACGACAAATGAAAGGCAACAAACCCAGATCCATTAAAATTATATGTCCAAATCAAATTACCTGTTGTTTTTTCTCAAATTGTGTATATTTCTTGTCATGTGTAATAATAATAATAATAATAATAATAATACATATATAGTTCTTTGCAATTTGACTGTGGGGATAAATGTAGTATTATGCAGCACAAAATATTTATGCTTCTTCTTTTTAATAAACTGTTTACGAAAACTTCTTTTTGAATTCATTTTTTGTTTTCCATGTCATATTTAATTAAGTATGAAAGACTTGTGTATTCTAAATATGGTCTGGTGCAATGTGGGCATTCGATATGCACAAGTGATGGTAACTAACAGTTCTGTACGTGGAGGTAAATCGAGACCTTAGATCACATCGTTAACAGTTAGTTACTCACTGTATGATATATTGCCTGGAGGCGTGCAGGAGTTACACAAATTAATACCAGATAAGGTGGCGCTAGACGGCGAAGATGGCACATGTGATGTGAGGACCGCACGTAGAAGAATAAAAATATATATTCATGTGGGATAATAAGCACCAGTAATCCCAACCTTTTCTAAAGGGATGAACTAAAGAAATATACTAGGGTGTTTCTCAGTGAAGAGAACTGGCTGAAAAGCTTTGTCTGGAACGCTATAGTACTCGAAGTAAATGAGGAAACCTACATAAAACACGAAATTGTTTATAAAAATTGTCTTTTATATTTTGTTGACATATGTTGAATGAGGTTTGCATGCATCAAGTGACTATGCGTCGTCTGGATTTATAGTCCAACGCCCGGTGTAGCCTTAAATGATAAGTTGGCTGGAAATTCATTATACCGCAAGGAGCGAGCGGTGCGTATTACGAGTTTTGCAAACTAACTGGGCAAGGAGACTGGAGCGTATTTCCATATTTAATAATACCCACCTGAAAAACTAGAAGTATTATGGACCCCCATTTCCACTAAAAATATGAATTTCTTCCTCATTTTAATACGCTGTTTTGTGCTCTTCCATTTTTTTTGTCAAAATTAAACAATATTTGATGATCTTTATTAATGTTACTAAATAACAAAAGTTCTCTGTTATTCTAACATTTTTCCGCATAAGGCGTAGTTTATATTTTGAAAAAATAGCTTCAAAGCTCCTTTGAATTTATTGTTGCGACATTATTTGAGGTCAATGAAAGTTCTTTTTTAAAAGTGTATTTTCCAATATCTTTTACCATAGCAGTGGTGATGCAATAAAATGACGCATGCTCAGTAAAATTCTGACACGGATTTGATTCCCAAATGGTTGCAGAATAATTTTGCTTTCAGTTTTATTTTGCATTTAATTTTTTTTTGTACTCTTAAAATATATTTATTGTGTCGTAAAGTATATTAACTTATATTATTTGAAACTTGTAGATAACCTAAGCCACCGTTTTTTCCAGTTCACGAAAATACTACCGAAAAATAATTTCAAGAAAGCAATAAAAATATTTATCTTTGTGTATTAATAAACTGAATTCGGTCAAATTTGAGATTATCCGCGATCGTATCCTCCTAAACCGGGACTGGCCAACTCATGGCACCCTAATATGCGGGCCGTGGTCATTTATGGCGAATTATGATTTTTTTTTCATTACCATTCAAATACGAATTAATAACTAAGAAAATTTAAGTCATTATAATATTATATTACCATACAAATACATGTTTTCTCTTAACATCTACTTGTATTATCGTTTTTTTTTTTCAGATTAACACTGATTGAACACTTTCTGCGTACCTCTGCATCCAAATCAATCACTTACAAAAAAAAATGGTAAGTACGAATTTCTTTATAAAGCCAGATATCGAAAAAAATATTGTAACAAAATTTGCAATCATTCTTATTTATGTGCGGTCCTTCGAAAATTAGTTCGTCAATGCGGCCCGCGGACAATTTGAGTTGGTCAGTCCTGCCTTAAACAAATCAATCGCGTAAAAAGATAACTGTTTGACGTTCTCTACATATTTCCCTAACATTCGATAATTTTATTCAGCCATATCTACTAACTACTTATTTATGTTTTTTTCCTAAAAATAATGTTTATTCTTTACTTAAGAATATTTTATCATTACTTATAATGATTGATTTTATTTAAGTGAAAAATTGAAGAATAAAATTATTAGATGCTAGAACTTTTTATTTAAATCAAATTTTTTTTTAAACAAATGTTTAATGAATTAAAGTAAATTTATTTAGAAAAAAATTAACGATTAAAATCAAATCAACGTAAAAAAAGGGATCGTGTTTATTTATTCGTCCTTGGCTTTACGCATTTAAAATAATATTCCAGCACCCCTTTGTTCCGAAAACCTTGGGTATTGTCAAAATAAATCACAAAAATAAAAATATTAGAGAATGTCGGGTGAACAAAATGGGCATGAAGGTCGACAATTACAAAATTGTTTTATATTAATCGCCTTGTGCCTATATACACTGGCCCTTTTTATATAAAAAATATACAAACGCTTTGAGAAACTACAGCTTCATCCCATAAATATACGAGTACATGTTTTTGTATAAATATAAGCTCCATTGATTTTCGTTTTTCATGTATTTCTATAAACGTCCAAATCGAAACGGTTTTTTTTCCAAGTTTCATAAAGTGTAAATAAATGGATCTGAGTCCCAAAAGTATCTTATTCAGATTCGCTTAAATACAGTACATGACACATTTTGCACATTCATTACATCAGTTGAAATTCTAGCTTTGATGATGAAGTTTGATTTTAAATCACCAGTTGAATTTTTGTTTAATTCTAGTTTTAATGATAGGGTTTGATTTCAAACCATACAAAATTTCATATGGTTTGATAGAAATTTGAAATTTGAGTATGTATTGAGAAATATCTGACGTCTATGTGGTTAAATACACTACATTGCAAATGTTGCGCATATATTCCATATACAGAATTCTCCCTATTCTCCACAGTTGAGAATTGGGAGAATTCAAGATGTAACAGTAAAGTTCGATTTCTAACAATATATAGTCGATTGAATGTTATTTGGAATATATAGTCGATTGAATGTTATTTGGAATATTTTAGTAGCAGTTGATGAAGCCTTAACTATTAACTCTTTATATAGATTCTTACTTAGACAAGTTTACGAGTATATATGTTCCTAATTGTATGTGTACCTGTATATTGTTAAAGCCATAATAGGGAATATTCTACAATAGCTTTAGAAATATAGTTCGATTTCAAATCATACAATATATTGTCGATTAAATGTTCTTTGAAATATTATAATGGCAGTTGATGAAGCTTTACCTGTTAACTCTTTATAAAGGTTCCAAATTAGATAAGTTTACGAGTATATACGAGTAGGTTCCTATTTAGTAGGATCCTAATTTGATGTGTATACTGTTCAAGCTAAAATTGTGGAAATTTTAGCTTAAACAGTATAGTTCGATTTTAAACCATACAATATATTGTTGATTAAATTTTCTTTGAAATATTATAATGGCAGTTGATGAAGCTTTTAGTATTAACTCTTTATATAGGTTCCAATTTAGATAAGTTTACGAGTATATAGGTTCCTATTTAGATTAATATACTGTAAAAGCTGAAATAGGGAAAAGTTAAGCTTTAACGGTGTAGATCGATTTCAAATCCTACAATATATCGTCGATTGAATGTTCTTTGAAATATTATATTGCCAGTTGATGAAGTTTTAACTATTAACTCGTGATATAGGTTCCTTATTAGATAAGTTTACGAGTATATAGGTTCCTATTTAGATTAATATACTGTTAAATCTGAAATAGGGAAAATTCTAGCTTTAATGGTGTAGATTCTAGATTTCAAATCCTACAATAACATATATTGTCGATTGAATGTTTTTTGAAATTATATAATGGCAGTTGATGAATCTTTAACTTGTAACTTTTTATATAGGTTCCTAATTAGATAAGTTTACGAGTATATAGGTTCCTAATTAGATAAGTTTACGAGTATATAGGTTCCTAATTAGATAAGTTTACGAGTATATAGGTTCCTAATTAGATAAGTTTACGAGTATATAGGTTCCTAATTAGATAAGTTTACGAGTATATAGGTTCCTAATTAGATTTGTATACAGTTAAAGCTGGAACAGGGAAAAATTCTAGCTTAAACAGTATAGTTGGATTTCAAATCATACAGTATATTGTCAATTGAATGTTCTTTGAAATATTTTAGTAGCAGTGGGTGAAGCTTTAATTATTTATTTTTTATGATTCCTAATTAAATAAGTTTACTTATTTGGAGTTAATTATAGGATCCTTCTCGTATTTGAAGAAAGTGTCGGTTTAAATATACTCGTGTATAACCATCATTCTTCGTATTTCTTAGTAGAGTAAACGTTGCGCTCTTTCATGGCCTTCCAACTCATCCTATCTGCCACCTTATACGCATATGTTTTTCGTGCCTCCACTAAAATATCAAACGGTAACTTAGCTCATGGACTCCATGATGTTAAATTATAATATAAAACCATTAATTTGGTCAGACCTTATCAAAATTCTAAAATTTTAAAGGTCAAAGGATGAAAAAATAATTCATTAGAACTTATGTGAAAATTTCAAAACTTATGAATAAATCTTAGCATTTTCGTTTCAAAGCATACGCAAAATCCTGAGATAATTTTATAAATTTCCCAAAACCTGGTTAGATACCTCCCTTATTGGATAGTAAATCTATGAAAGAAAAATGTCATTTTCTCTTTTTGGCAAGTTATTCAAAAAAAAAAAACATTTTCGAACAACAAACAAAATCGCTCTACAAATGTTTCATGAACATTTCCAAAACACAACAATCTCCTCCGTATACGTAACATATTGGATAAATTATAATAATTTTTCTACAGACGAATATATTTGCTCTCTTTTCGAAAATTTCCTTTTGATTAGGCGCCATATGTAAGGGCAACAAAAACAGAAAATACTTACACTGAAATTTGATTTATATGTCGGTGGAAAAATTCAACATAAGCTAATTTATAAACATACATCCTAGACTGTCATAAGCCAATGTTTTTGAAATATGATTTTCGACCGTTACATTACTGAATCTAAGTCATTTAAAATTGTTCAAGATCTCAAATTCATCTCTAGGACAAAACATGGTTGAAGTAAGTACATAATATTTTATATTATAATACTTTTCTATCACATTTTGAGATTTCACATTCTTGTAATAAAAGTATGATGTCACATTTCAAAAGTAGGATTTTAAAAAAATTGGGTACCAACGTGCATCGTATTCACAATAATAAAGGTGTCATGCCACAATAATGAAGGCGTCATACCATAATAATAAAGACGTAATGAAGGCGTCATACCATAATAATGAATACGTAATTAAGCCGTCATACCACAATAATGAAGACGTAATAATGGCATTATATCACAATAATGAAGACATCATGATGGCATCATACCACAATAATGAAGACGTAATGAAGCCATTATACCACAATAATGAAGATGTAATGATGGCGCTATACCACAATAATGAAGACGTTATAAAGCCGTTATACCACAATAATGAAGACGTTATGATGGCGTTATACCACAATAATGATGACGTTATGAAAGTCATGGGCTGTTTGCTTGATCTACCTCAATAAGAAAACTAAAATTTTAAGATTCAGTCGTAAATTAAAAGCCAATAAAACTATTATTAATCATGTGTTGAATTCGAAAGTTTTCCATATCTTAGATCTCATGAATAATTTATTTACATTTATTTTACTAAATCGCCAGTTCGGAAAAAAAAAAGATATTCCTTTTATCCATTTTATTCCACGCGTTAAGTTCAGTCTCTATTCTCTTGATTTATTATTTTGAATATTCCTACCGTAAATAAGCTTTTTTTCCTTTTGGCAATATTAATCAAAAAAAGTTTTGCAATGCGACATCCGAAATATTTTACAGATCGGCCATATTTCAGAAATCGAGCAACAGTTACCGTGAGCAATGTCGAAAAAAAAATCAAATGGCAAGAGACATTTTACGTTACCGAAGTTTTGTCAAGTTAACGTACATTTTCAAAGAAATACTTCATAAAATGAAAAAAAAAAGGTTCGCGTTATGGAATTCTGGTAAATACGGAATGAAATGATTAAGGATTAATATGAACTTGAAGTTTATGGATTAAGTAAGCAAAGAAAATTATAGTTAGATCAAGTAAAATCATTAAATATTGTGAAAAAAAAAAGTTAGAGAAATCGAAGGAGCTGACCTCCGAGGCCTAGTTGGTAAGACGTTTGTCTCCTAACGGTTGCGAGTTCGATTCCCGTTGGAGCCAAGATTTTTTTAAAAGAATTCCTATCTGGTTTTCACTTAAGGCCTCTTTAATATCTTTCTGGTTGGTTGGAAGATATTGCTACATGGTAATAAACCCGTGAGGCTATACAGTATACAACGAAATGTAATACAATAAAATACAAAGAATTGTATGAGAAAGTGTATGGATGAAGAAGAGGCAAAATACTCGTATGTAAGTCACGATAGGAAATTATGGTGGTCTCACGAGTCTGCCTACCTCGACAGGGAAATGGTGTGTATGTATTGTATATATAATGTAGAAATTGAAAAAAAAAACCATACAAACAAAATAGATTATTTGAATTTTATTACTTAAACGTGTATACTAACATACGTGCGTAGGTGTTAACATGCCACACAAGAATGTTTTCCCCAGCAATAATCCTGAAGAGTTTACCCTGATGTGTTTTTTTATATACTGCATGTCGACGGATTATCTCAGCTATCTAATGCAAACATAACATATGTCTGTCTGTTTATTAGATCTTGCGTAAAGTATCATCACAAGCAGCCATATACAAACATTTCCCAATAAAGCGGCGGTACGATCCAAATAAGCGAAACAAATTCAGTTTATGTTCTCAATATATTTATTTTCTTCACTACTATATTTGTTCCGAATAAAGTATGCCTAATTGATCGGAATATGTAATTAAATTATTTGTATTTCTGGTCCAAATATCATGTCTGAGGATAGTAATCTTAATACAACGACACTCGCACCATGTAAAGCAATACTGAGTCACCCTATTAGGACTTAATAACAGGACCCTAACTTATATGAGAAGATTCTGACTTGTGGGTGCTAGCCCGCACGATCTGATACCCTCAACTTACAAATCATCCTACACTATATGTTATACTGAATAGGGATATTCGCACTCTCGACCTGAGATGGGAGGATGTGAGGTGCCAGACTGTGGACCATCCTGGATATATGCGTTTTATGTTATGCTGTGCTCTAATGAAACATATAGGATGATAACGATGATGATTTTAAACATGTTAAAAATAGCTCACTGCTTAGAAATAGAAACCTTTAAAAACGTCTCAAGGTTGTCTAAATAAGCCTCATTTTACTTCATCCCAGGTCATTATTTGCAGGTAAGTTTAAAGAAATTGCTGTGCAACAATAAGCCCACCAGACATATCATATATGAATATGTTCACAAAATAATAAATTATGTGATATAAATAAATTCAAAATATGACCGAATATCATAATTAGTATTTCTATTTCAACTGATTCAATGGGTTGAATAGTTTATCCTTGGCGATTCAAATTCAAAATATAATCAGCGCTCATGCAGTGACAATGCAAACACATATTCAAGTATATATATAAGTATTTAAGGTAATAATTTGTTTGTTTAAAAAGCGAAAAAAAACTAAAATTTTTCACAAGCTTTGAATGCCAAGAAAAGTACTACGAAATATGAAATTTCAATAAAATTCTTATAATTTTATTTAAATTTGTCATGATTGGAATTAATTCATAAAAAAACTAAATAAAATCCTTTATGAACATAACAGCTGCTTTAAATAACTTATTGACATTTAAATTACACAAAACATGTTTAAAGACATTAAATGAAATTTTGGAAAAAAATTAAATTTCAAAACAATTATTTCTTTTCAAACAAAATAGTGTTAATTAAAGGCTTACAAAAACGTGAAACATAGTTTTGGCCCAACATTTAATTGCTTGTAATTATTATCACTGCTCTATTTAATTTAACATAAAATTTTACTCACAATGCCTTAAATTAAAGAGAAGCATTCCACATTAACGTACTAAATGTAAGCTTATAATTATTGTGCTGGGTTTGCTTTAAAGAACGTTGACGTTTCGAAAGCATTACAGCATTCAGCCTCAGCTTATCAAAGAGATAATCGAAATTTATAAAAATTAAATATCTGTGTAAGTGAAAAACTTATTTACGTTACGGTCATGAGTTCTGGTGACTGGGTGGGTGATTCTTACGTGCTTACTAAATTCGGTAATGTTTTTTCACGGCACCCTAAGAATGACGATAACATTGGTCATCGTCTTTGAAACATTGGTCATCATTTTAGTCAAATCAGCAAGGCAAAAACTCTGAAAAGTAATATTGACTAATGGAAAACCAACATTCAAATCTTAATACATATACGTTCTAAGTGATTCAAGGCTTTTTCAAATAACAGGTTGATTACTTTTTCCTTACAAAAGTAGTAACCCAAATATTTACCTGCTATACGATATTACGCTTTAAAATATGTAGGAGTATGTTTATTCGTACCCTCAAAATCTCCTTGATTAGTCCGTCTCATTAGGGGAAAAATAAAACCCTTGAAATCCTGCACAAATTCAGCCCGACCCTGGACGGTTAACTCATTCGGAAAACATCGTATCAAAAGGATGTATGTAGGTATTATCTTAGTTGAAAGATGACTTTTTGTTTCTTTTTTATGTTATTTATTAACAAAACTCAATTTATGTCTAGGTTAATTGGGAAGTACTCTGCGACGAAAAAATGGTATATGTATTGTATAAAAAAGTTCTTAAACGAGAAGGTAATTTTTTTTTATTATTGACGCTTTTTTATTTGTGTAATGAAATATACAAATCACTCTTCGGCCTTAATATGCATATACTCATCTTAAAGCAGGTAGGTTTCACAAAAAAATAATGAAAGATATAGAGCAATCATGAATATAAAAATTTCCACCATATTCGCATTACTCCAAAAAAGAACATTTCAATTAATTGTCAGCCTTATTCTTCCCATATTGGATAGAGCCTTGTTGTTTATATATCTCCTATTGTAATACGCTTTTGATAACCTGGTTTATCACCACATGACAATCTCTTCCGATGAACCAGAAAAAGTTAAAAAGTGATTTACTGAAAACCGTGACACAGAGATCTTACTTATTGGTCCTATTCTGCACTACATGTTTATTTTGAGGTTCTGCAACCTTGAAGTATCATGGTGGGAGTGTAGCAAAGATTTTTTTCGCTTTATAAATAATGACTGGGGGCGGGGTTATATGCTATATATGGGGATAATAAATCAATTCAATTAATCAGACCATCGATGCCCTATCAATATTCAATATTTCAATTGTCAAATCCTGGGTCGTTACTAGAACTTTGATTGTCTTCTCGTAATTCATGACATACATGTGGGTCTCACGGTTATAATATATTAACTACTGATATGGTTCATCCAGTTTCAATAAGGTATGCTGCTTTTTTTTATCACAAATGTCAGACATATTTGGTTCTCTGATCCATTTATTGGTTTTACAGCCCTTCAAAAAGGCTCATTTTTCATCATTCCATTGCTCGTTCGTTACTCTTAACTTCTGCATGTACCGTTATTAAAGGCTGTTGTTTCAATGCAATGAATAAGCACTAGTAATATGCATCTGTCTAAAAACATTACTTTGGGGTATTTAAAGACTTGGAAATTTAGGATATACGAGTATATTCAATAGCTGTCCAATTAAGGTCTAATACTCGTTTAAGTTCTTTCCCTATTTGTCCTTTTTTATGTAGACAATTCATCTACATTAACATTTTTTGTACCATTACTGTTAACGACCAAAATACGACTATAAATGAGCCAATATATTACATTAGTTTTAAAATATTGATTAAGACTATTCAAAGCTTCAACTGATTAAACGTGATGTATTTTACAGTCGATCTATAAGTGAAAAAGTTAATCATAGTTTAATATTTACTGAATCAAATATTTCATGTAAAGGGCAACCAAAAACCCACGATCTATTCAAACCACACTCGCAACTGAGATCTCTACAATACTAATTCTGTAAATATGACTGGCTAACACACTGGCGACATTTGACTGACATTTCCATCTTGTTCATTCTTATTTTTTGAGCAATAGTTTCAAATGGATTTATTGGATTGACTTAAATCTAGATACCTTATTTTTGCCAATGATATCCCAATCCAATATTATGTATAATAGTTTTATCTCTTTACACACTATTAGAATGTTGTTCAATAAAACAACATGTTATATTTCCACTCGATTTGAAATAATATCGATGCTAGTGGACTTAAACATACATACACATATAATCATATACAGCCTTTTCCCTCATGCCAACATCTTGCACCATGCCAATTTCGTCTAGAGAGTATAAATAACTTAAATAAACATAAAAAAATGTTGCGAAAATAATATTTCACATTATACAATATTATTCTATAAACTCAGATGATAAGTTTTATCTGGTCCAATTTCCATTGCCACCGCTGTGTAATTAGAAGATGAACATCGTAACATTATTTTTTCATCTAAAATAATAAACTTTTGTTCAAAAATATTTATGCTCACAATTAAACAAAATAAAACGTTTAATTAAAAAAACAATAAAACAAATGACAGCGGTGGGATTCGAACCCACGCCCTTTCGGACTGGTGCCTAAAACCAGCGCCTTAGACCGCTCGGCCACGCTGCCGTATGAATCAGATGTTCATTTCTCATTTCGCTACGAATTGGAGAAATATTTTCTTATTAGAAATCTAAGAAATTGTATGCAGTCATCGCTTTCACTACGTTTTAATATGAAGATTTATGGATGAAGGCTAAAAAACTATTTCAAATGGTTTTAATTATATGTATTAACTGTTATATAACGTTGAATCTCACGAAACGATGTGTTCCTTTTTATAAAAATATTTGGTCATTGTTTTTATAATGAAAATCTATTTTTATGTCAAACTTTTATTTAATTTTGTCTGATTGATTATAGGACATTGCTACCGGCCATACGGCACCCTAATTGTAGTACATTAAATTGTCAATAAATAAATAAATTCATTATATTTCCCTTCTCCTTTCTGGTCAGCAAAACTCCCCCCCCCCTTTTTTAAAAGATCAAGAGTTATATAAGATAATATGAAAAAAAACTTTTTTGACTCACTATATTTCACTCACTCGCTTCATAAAAAAATTAATAAAATTAATAAAAGGTCGTAAACTAAAAACAAAAAAGGAACCTCAAGAATATATTGAAAAAATGGTCAAATTGCCATATATAAAGGGCACAACAGACATAATCAGCAAAATTCTAAGAAAACATAAAATTAAAACAATCTTTAAACCATACAAAAATATCCAGACACTTTTACATCAATTTAAAGACACAATACCCAATGAATCACATGGAGTATATGAAATACCATGTACTTCGTGTGAAAAAGTTTATATAGGGCAAACCAATCGCCGTATAGAGGTTAGAATTGAAGAACATAATCGTGATATAAACAAAAATATTCATTCAACTCTGGCTTTACACAAGTAAATAGCATAATTATGTCTTTTAAGTAATATTGCTCTTTACAAGCCGATGCAAAGCATCGAGATAATTCGTCAATTATTTCATAATATTTAATATGTGGATTGGGTCTTTTTTGCACAATAACGTCCAAATGTTGTTAAAACATGACAAACTTGTTTTTTAAGAAGATTAAATATAATCATTTTTCTTTCAGACTGGTCAAGATATTTTTAACTCTGACATCATCCACGATGGCCTTTAGGACTAAGTTGACAAGTCACCTGTCTTCCAGCCTGGTGATATAGTCAAGTCTTGTTTTCAATAAAGACCTATGTGAGATCGTTCTGCTTGGTTGGAAAATATTGCAACATGGCAATAAAACCATCAGGTTGTACTGTATACAACGTAAGTGTAACAATAAATTATTCCCCATAAACCTGAAAAATCCAAGGACCTACTTTAAACTTATCAAGGTATCATAAAAAAATGGTTCAAGGCAATTAAATAAAGCTCTTTTAACCTGAAAAACTAATCATTAAACCCACTTTAACCTCAAACTAACGCTGTTACCATAATTTATAAACAAATTTCCCACGTTTTAAGGTTTTTTTCCTAAAAAAAGCTTATTTTTATCTTCTTTCACGCCAGATAAAAGAAATGAGACATGGTGGAGCACGCAAAACTAAAAGAGCTAACTAAATCACTTGATTTATGTCCATCCCCACCATTTTGCCCCGAAAGTTTAAGGGTAGAGTGAAAAAAATGTTTGGGTATTAAATAAACGACTATCGAACTGGTAGTGAAAATATTTGGCGTGCCTCCAAAAGCAAAATGTTTGGTTTTATTCAAACGATGATTACAAAATATAATAGATTTATTTATAAATGAATATAAAATGTTATATTAAATCATTTTCAAAGCAGTCAAACTGATATAAATTCAGTTAAATATATATTAAGGTATTTGAAAAACTGATGAAAAAAAAATTGAAGGTGTGAAAAATGTAAATAGCTTACAATTCAATACACTGGTTCTCAGCGTTATTTTTCTTATCATGAATAAATAGCATCCAGATCCGTGGTTTTGTTGGAAAGGCACCTTTCTTCCAATCCGGGAGTTGCAGGTTCAATTCCCGTTGATACCCACATTTGTGAAAGTATTCCGATCTGATTATTGTTTTAAGGGCTTTTAAACATCTTCTTGTTGGATGCAAGAGTTTGTAAAATGGCAGTTAACCACCAGGTTGTACTAAAATAAGAGGATCCGATTATCGTTTTACCATAAATTGTTAATTTAATTATTTTTTGGGATGTTAAATATTTTTTTGTAAAACTATTTATCTATAATACTGTATTATACTTTCGTTTTATATAGTACAACCTGGCAGGTCTATTTCTAGGTGGCAATTTTTTTGAGAGCAAGTTCAACAAGGATGTTACAAATTCCGTGGATGGCAAGGCCGACGAATTAATCAATTTATGAAGATACTTTTCATAGTTAACGCATTAACACTGTGGAGGTTCAAAGACATTAATTTTATTAAACACTATTTATTACACTTTATGTAACGGTGTAGCAATACCGGTTACAAGGTTTTCACCTCAGCATCAGGGGAGCACAAACAAGACTTAATTATGTTCGAACTGGTACCGACATACACACATCTGACGGTAAAAATAAAAAAAGGAAAGCAAGAGACAACTTCGGCGAGCAGCGGTGAGATCTTGGGAATATATGTGTTTGCCAGATATGCTGACTTGAATATTTCTAGGGTATCTAATATGTGCAATATATTTCCGTTACTACTGATATGTAAGAATTTGGGATCATCGATTGAAAATGTATGATTTTCACTGCGACAATGATAAGCCATTTCATTTTTACCGTTAAATATGTGTGTATCGGTACCAGTTCTAACAGAATTCAGTATTGTTTGTGCTCCCTGATGATGATATGAAAACCTTGAAACCGGTAGGGTTATACCGTTACATAAAGTGGAATAAACAGGATTTAATAAATCAATTTACAATTTTCGAAAAGCTGAGAATCACCGACAGATTATCTACAATATCCCTACGGTGGTTCCTCCGATTATTCGCACACATTGAATGTGATCAAGGAGGGAATTAAAAGATACTTGTGACCACTAGAAACTGAAATTGTGGCGCACAAAAGAAATAGCCCCGATTTGGAGACCAAATGACATACGCAATTGAACTACCCTTTACAACTTGGTCTTGGAACAGCGGAGTGCAAGAATGAATGGAGAAAGATTCATCAAGAGCTATCATGGGAGTCAAGAGCTCATTCGTGAGCTACACGATAAGATGATGAGTCGTACTTTGAAGAAGAATAATATCGGAACTGTCTTCAAAAGAGAAAATAGATAATTTTTAACTTTATCTATAAAACCCGCCAATGGATATCAAAGCATCCATGAAATTCCGTGTAGAGACAGAGAAAAGGTTGGTATAAGAATTCGCAAAATAACTCACCGTGTTTCAAAACAAAAACTATTATAGATATCAGGAACGAGAAAACTATTTCCATTTTGCCAATGTACTCCAAGACAGTCAAGTCAAGTTATAAGATCAATTGAAGAGAGTTTGCTCTATAAACGGCGCTTTATCAGATGGTGCATTGAATCGAAATGTCTGCAGATAACTGTATGAGATGGTAGTTTCAGCAGAGAAGGAGGATGCATAACAGATAACTGTATGAGATGGTACTGTCAGCAGAGAAGGAGGATGCATAACTGATAACTGTATGAGATGGTAGTATCAGCAGAGAAGGAGGATGCATAACAGATAACTGTATGAGATGGTAGTGTCAGCAGAGAAGGAGGATGCATAACAGATAACTGTATGAGATGGTAGTGTCAGCAGAGAAGGAGGATACATAACAGATAACTGTATGAGATGGTAGTGTCAGCAGAGAAGGAGGATGCATAACAGATAACTGTATGAGATGGTAGTGTCAGCAGAGAAGGAGGATACATAACAGATAACTGTATGAGATGGTAGTGTCCGCAGAGAAGGAGGATGCATAACAGATTTTTTTACGACAGGTGCGAAGAAAAATCTAAGAATTAATGCTTCGAAATCAAAAGTGATGATTATAAAAAAATATGAAAGGAAAATAAAGGCGATGTATGAATGACCAGTAATAATGAAAGATTAGAAACAATCTAAGGAATTCTGCTATTAAGGTATTATATATTTTCTCATATGATGGAAAAATTACGAGAGATATAGAACAGCGTGACGGTTTTCAACAGTATTCTAGTACCAACTTTGATATATGAGAGTGAAATATGGACGTGGAAAAATACTAAAAGCAACCAAATAACAGCGTCAAAATGCATGCACTGAAAAGAATACATGTGGTGACAATGTATGATAGAATACGAAATTAAGTGGATTAGGAATATGTGTGAATTTAAGCCAAATGTGTTAAGTAAAATGAGGAAGGGCACTCTAAGATGGTTTGGACATGTAGAAAGAATGAGTGAATAAAGAGCAACAAAACACATGTACAGTGCACACATGAGTGAAAGACGTGTTTTAGAAAGACCAAGGAAATTATGGTTGGATCAAGTGATTGGTATTTTGAAAGAAAGAAATGTGAAAATTCAAGGAAATCGTTGGAGTTGTAAGAAAAGGTGCACGGATATTTTAGTGTATATCATGATAGGAAAGTCGGGCACTCTCCCCTTTCTACCTACCCCTACAAGGGAATAGTGTAATTATATATATATGCGTAATTCTATCTGACTTAGATGTGGACATATTTAGTTCAACACTGTCAGGGTTTAGAAGGGTGGCTGAATTGACGGAGTGTTTTTTTTTGACCCGTTGACATGCTTCAATTGTTCATGGACTAAACAAAAGTAATTGAGATTTTAATCGTTGTAATTGTTTAAAAATGATCGATTTTGTGTGTATTTATTGATTATGTTCCTGAAAGTATTCTATCAAATAAAAAAGAAAAGAACAAGAGTTTTTAATACTAAGTAAAAATTCAATATGGTTATAGAGTAATGGAACTTCAGTTTATCTCAGAAGTTTGTGTTTATCATTCCTCAGTTAAAATCTACTCAGTTGTATTCAGTGATGAGCCAGATTATCGATCCAAATAGGACTTTTAAGTACTCGTCCTTTCAAATAAAAATAAAATACATAAAACATGTTAAAAAAATCACAAGTGCGAAAATTCTACGAACGTGAGGATTTGTGCAAAAAACTGAAGCATCCTTTTGCCTACAAATGCTACATACAATACGCTTTTACAAAAAAATGAAATAATTAAATAATCCCAAGACAGGCGTAAAATATTCAATAAAAAGATGCAGATAAAAAGTCGTCTGTGTTAAATTACGTAAGAGTGCAATATATATCATATTGTTGTTTTTTTATCGTTAAAGCTTATAGTATTTCATTATATGAACATAAAGGAAAAATTAATAATTTTCAAATATATCTATCTACAAATGATGTTTGGAAATCAATCGACTAAAAGATAGCTTGAACATAAACTTCAAAAGCTAGAATTCAAGTTGAACATTGTATACCAATTCAATAAATTTCTATAAAAGTTTAAAACTCAAAGTCATAAAAAAAAGGAAATATATTATAAACAAAAGTTTAACATTTTTGTTCCTAATGACCATGCACAAATTTTACAAAGTCTACAAAGCGTGACATAAAAAATCCGAAAAATTTGAACAATTTTTTTGCGTTACAATAATGTTAATTAAGCAAAAGGCGAGAGAACAATTTAACAACTCTTACGAAACACCAGCTCCTTAGAATTTGATTGGAATGAAGCCAATTCTAGCAATTTGTCATAGAACGCCCATTGTTTTTTCTACACCATTAAGCATTTTAAAAACCCTTAAAAATTGTTTAGCAAATTACACGAGAAGGATTTATTTTACCATACAAAATATTATCATACAGAAACGATGTGGAAACATTTCAATGATGCGAGAACTTTTTTTAAACGACCTCCGTGGCCTGGTGGTAAGACGCTTGTCTACCGATCCGGAGGTTGCGGGTTCGATCCCCGCTGGAATCCAGATTTTTTTTAAATGGAATTTCAGTCTGGTTTTCACTTAGGGCCCATTAAAAACATCTTTCTGGTTTGTTGGAAGAGATTGCCCCATGGCAATAAACTCGCCAGGTGAAATAAAAAAAAGAAGAAAAAAAAATAAAGAAAAGAACTTTTTTTACGAAAGGATACGTAATTTTTTTCATAAAATGTATTAATTTAAAGTTTTAAATAATATTTAAACAGTTTAAGACTTCATTGATCATCATTGTATACTACGAGAGAGAAGAGAGTTGAGAGACTTACTCTTCTCAAGGCTTCGTCTTCTATCGAAGGTTGGACGTGATCATGTTAATTGTTGTACTGTATGTTCACTGCAGCCCGGAAAAACTACAACCAAACCATTCCCGCGAATTCTTAAGCCAAGAGATTTGGCGTCATCCTCTGGTTCGTTTGCCATTTATCTTTTCCTGGATGATCAGTTGTATTTTAATGTTTCTTGTGCCTCTCATTATGTGATCGAGGTACCGTAACCTGATAAATACTAACCAAACAAATATATATGTCTTAAATTTATATCGTATTCAACACATCCACCTTAAGTTCGTATTTATACCTAATCACTTCAATCCGTATTCTGTCATAAATTGTCACCACATGTATATACATATGTATTCTTTTTAAGATAACGCATATAACTACATCATTTTGTTAGTTCTTTATAATATTTTTCTACGTCTCATATATGAAAGATGGTACTTAAATGCTGATGCTGACATGGTGATTGAAAAATGTGAAAGGAAAAGTTAATGCCATACATAAACGAGTAATAAAAGATTAGAGCTAGATGAAGAATTTTGCTAATTAGGCGGTATTTTCTTAAATGATGGGAGAGTTACGAGGGATATCAAACGGTGTGTAGTGAAAGAAAAAAAAGTCAATGGGCACTTAAACATTTATTCTAGAACCGGACAGTATAAAGATGATTGATGAAATTAATAAATATTTTTGCTCTCGGATCAATATAAATATATTATTTAGGAAAGCGCACGATCATTATGAATCGTATTCCGTCGCCATAAGTATTGTATCTTATTTTTTTTATGTAAACAACATTTTATTAAAATCAAAAATATTTACTACTTACAAATATGCACTATCTCGTAGAAGACTTGCTGGTGCCAGAATTTTTTTTTTTTCTGTATTTCTACAGTTTTAAGAAATCATTTATCAAGTAAATGTATAGAAATATCCATGTTAAAATAGCACCAAAAATTCGCTGTATCATGCACACTGTGTGAAATTTTCTCATCACGTTTTCTGAAACGCCTAAGGTGGGGTGCGTATAATTTCAAAGTTAACTGGATATATTTACTTATTATTTATTATATCTAGTTATTTTGTAGAAAAAAATCAAAACAATTGAATATGCATTTGTTTTTTTTTTAATTATATTGTTCGAATCAAAAAACTCCAAAGTATTTGATGTTGTATGTAAATAAAAAGTAAAAAATATTATCCTTAAAATTTTAAAATACTGTATTGTGGGTAGTCCAACAAGCAGACTGTTTAATGGTACATGCTCAGCTACTCAGAATACACTGTCAGACTTATTGACCCTATTTAACCTGATGACTTGGTTTATCACAAAAGTTTTCTGAAACTTTTCTCTGGGAATAGAAGGCAAAAATACGTGTCGTCTTGATAAAATATAATAAGTGGTATAACGAGGGAATATTTTGTTAAGTTTTATGGCAAATTTAAGAGTCGCATAAAATTAAAGTCCTTTTTAAATTACATCTTAGTCATTCATTCAAAATGTTGCTTTAACAAAAAAAATATATTCAGAAGATTAACGACGCAATACAATTAATAAGTATAGTATAATATTTAACAGTAAACCAATAAAACATTAATTTAGAAACATACACAACCAGCTTAAATGAAAGAAAATACGAACAATATCATTAAAACGGACTCGAGTCATTATGGACATATTGTATTGTGGATGAGGAAGAGGAAAATAAAATATATAAATACCTTTTTTATACGTTTTAAACCAATGAATGGATCACACATAGGAACTGAGAAAAAATAAACAATGGAAAAAATAATTGGAAAATCAATTCTACAATTTGATCACTAAGATTGATTCAAAAGATATTTCTGTAATATTATCAAATTTATAGGGAAAATATCTACGTGATTACACCAATCATTATAAATCCTTAAGGTTTGTCATATGAGATAGTTCAAGCAAGGCAAACGACTTTACATATGTCGGCTTTGTCGGCGTCCGTGGTCTAATGGTTAGCATTTACGCAAAGGAAGTGGACGTCTCTGATTCCGATTCCTGGAGGATTTAATTCCAGGCTGGTTTTTCTCTTAGACCGTTTTACATTTAAATTTATGTTTTACTGTAGCTTATATGCTGTGAACCATCAATTCTATTAATGAAGCGGTCAGTCATTAAAATGACTTCTAAGTTTTAACATTTTTAACGAAAGTTTCAAAGATATGATACACAGAATTACTAAGAAGTTAACAGGGATTTAAGGGAAACTTTAATAAATTTGAGGCTGTATTCTACTTTATTGTATTATGTCTAAAATATTGCCGCTAATAAAACCCCAAAAAAAAAATCAGAAACAAAACCGGTCAAAACCAAAGTTAAGTTTAGTTTAATTTTCATCTTTTTTCAGTTAAACAATTTTTTTTTTGATTTTGGCCTTTTAGAAGTTTGCCCACTTCCAAAATAGCAAGTTCAATCAAAGTCTGGCTGTTTTATTAGTAAATAATCTAAAAATAGCATTTTTCAACATTTAACAATCAACGGCGAATCTCAGCAACGGTAATTTCAAATATTTAGTTTTACTGTACAACTAAAAATTGTTAAAAAATAAACAGTGCATGCCAAAATGAGGGTTTTCCTAGCCCTGGCCTACATCCACGCCCTATCTGTATGCAGGATTTCATTATGAATTCAGCTCACTCAAGCGCATTGTGTTTCGTTCATTTTTTTTCTGTTTAAAACGAAAAATAAACGAGCTCCTTCAAGTGAGAAGCCTTCCGGTTTAACATACATATAATATGACAGACGCTAGAAATAATTCAGGATGTTCAATGGGGGATTTCAAAAGAATATAAATCAATAAAAAGAATATTTACTAAACACTGGAATGTAAATACATATGGCGTAATTTATTGCTTAAATACAGTCTCTTTCTTTTCCTCCATAATTATTTTTGGTATCTATGATCGTGTCCTTAGTAATTAAAAATAATTTTGAGAAAACGTAAAAAAAATCAAAATAAAAGATAAATCTCAAAGAAATATAAATTAGGATGGAAACTATGTGAGAGTCAAGGACGAAGAGTATTTTTATGTAAATAATGATTTAGTGTTAACATTGATCAGGCTGAATCATGCCTGATTGAGCCTGGAAAATCATAGTTTAAATAGGCCAAAACCCATACGGCTGTCGCCAAAGAAAGACTACGAGAATTGAATTTTGAATACAAGAGAGCGAGAGAGGAATACTTGGATTCTCTCCGAAAGTAATTCGAAATTTGAATCTCGGTAGGGATGCTGAACGAATTTTAAATACCTAACTAACAATTTTTGAACCGGTGTAAAAGGGGACGATGTTTAAATGATATATATAAACAAATTTTACATTTATGAATATATATTTGTACAAATGTAGAATTTGTTTTACTTCCGTGAATATTTCACGGGTTGCAACTAGTAATAAATTAATTGTTAAGAGAAATCAACGTAATTTGTTTTCGAAGTGTATTATTTGATTTTTTAATTAATATTGAAGACAAATAAATATTCGATATGATAAATAAGACATTAGATTATTTCTTTAAGTTTTTAATTAAATATATATCGAAAAAAGTAATAGAGAGTACAAATACAAAAGAAAAATATTTGAAAATGAATTTTTAAACTATTAGAAAAATAAGATTAAAAAAAATTGTTACACTTATTAAATAATATAACAAAAAAAATTATAGCATTGTTAAGAGAGCGAAATCACTTCAAAGATAATTTTTTTTTTAATTATACTGTATTATACTTACGTTGTACACAGTATAACCGGCGGATTTATTGCAATGCAGCAATCTCTTCCAACTAAACAGTAAGATGTAAAAAATATCATAAGTGAAAACCATGCTTACATCCTTTTGAAAAAAACTCTTGGTTTCAATGGGAATCGAACCAGCAGCCCTCGAGTTCGAAGACAAAGTTCTTACCAACTAGGCCACCGAGCTCGTCTTCATTATTTTATCACTATATTTTAACTTCATTCACATTGCACTATATTTTATTGAAAAATATAATACAATATGAATTTTACACCCCATAAAAATAATGCAATATGAAAAAATGGCAGAAGCTATTTAATTCCATAACAGCAACAAAAAAGTGCTAGAAATTCGGGAATCGCCGATATTCGAACCTGGGTCATGGCGCTGGCATAATGCCTTAAGTGGAAACCAGAATTTAACTTATTTTATGAAATATTTGCTCCATATTTTATGAAATATTGAGAAAGCAAATTATGTGTCTCGCGATGGAAAATTTATTGTTCTATGCTCTGTTGCTACCTCGATAAGAAAACAACGTGATAAAATTTAAATATGTATTTTATGTACCCTTTTATTTTATTTCAAACAGAAAGTCTGAAATAACGATTAAAATACATTTCGTTTAACAGCTTTTAAATTTTCGCAATTGTAAAAATTAAATGTCATTAAAAATTTAAAACATTTAACATATTTAAATGGCAATTATTAAAACGTTTTATTTCACAGTTAAATTTAACTGGTATAACAATTAAAACGGCGCACTCGAAATAAAGTCGTAAATTACAGCAATTAACGGGGAAAAATAAAATAGTTTGGTTAGAATCCGGCATGCAGAAAAAAGTACATCAAATACAAAACTCAACAGAAACAGAAACGACTCGAAATGTTTAATTGCAAAATATTTGGTTCATTGTGTGGTTAGTTAAATTATTTTAACAAACATTTTTATTGTATTTTCAATGGAACGAAACAATGATATTTCAATTATATGAATCGATCAATTAAGACGGATAAACCATAAAATCCTCCCTTTGGAAGATATTAAATGAGCTTTTAAATACTTCATTCCTTTAATGTTAAAAGTTTTAAAATGCCACTCAAATTAAGAAAAATCATACATGCAAATTTTTATTTTTACTCACACTAATAATTTTCTTCCATTTTTTTAAAGAAGTTTATAAGAGTAGAACCTGTTTTACTCCATATTAGGAGGTCACATACCACAATAGTTAGCTTATATAGTTTGCTAAATGTTCTGTAGATAGTCTTAGGTGTATCTAAGGAAAACACCGTGCAAAGCTTAGGCTTGCGATGGATTACAATAATCAAATTAATAATCTCGCGAATCAATAATTTCGCAGAAAAGGAGTAGGTGCCATGACTCTTTATATACAATAGGTATTGAAAAATTCAACACTCAACAGCAAGTATAACGATAGTATTGTAATTTAGGCAATATGTGTTTTATATTGAAGCCGCAAGGATAGCTTGGTTCAGCAATCCGATGGAACGTAGGAGGTCGGGAAGACCAAAACTGAAAGGTTGAATGATGTGACAGACTAACTACCAATCACTGGATATAACCAACTGGAGGAGAGATTCGGCTAAGAGAGATAAGTGACCGATAATTCTGCAGGTAACAAAGATAAATCCTGGCAAGTAAGAGAAATGGTAATAATGATTGTGTTCATGATATTGTTATAGATTGTGTCTATAAGTTTAATGTTATTATGAATTATAAAATTATGGATAAACAAAATAAGTTTAAAAATAATAAAAAGCAAATAAGGCGATATAAAATATCTTTAGTTTCGTAGATTTAAAATTCATCTAGATTTAAAAATATTGCATTGTGAATATAGTATACGTTATAAAAGAAATGAACCAATCTTCATTTAATACAATAATCAACATTATAGAGAATGGTGGATCCAAACAAGACCTAACCATCACGTCAGTTTTTAAACAAGACCTAACGACGACCTTGGTTGATTAGTTACAATACAATGCGTAGTAATACATTCGTGACACTTGAGCATGTCAAATTTAAAAATGTTGCTTAGTGAGAAACATTATACATATTAATGTAACATATAAAAAATATCATATATATTTCGGGTCAAACACATGTGAAAGAAGAAATATGTATAATAATTTGAAAATCATGTATAGTTAACATGAAAGAAAGCTTTGCTAACAAAAAGTTCACCTGAATTGTCTTTGGCGTTTGATCGAAGGACCTTGGGCATTAAAGAGATAAGGGAAATAATAATAAATTAAAACTAATAAGAAATAAAATAATATATATTTATTTCCTCCTAATTCTATATTACTACGTGTAGTAGGTTTTTCGAGTCTTGTCTCCACAGTTACATGTTGAGGACAACATCCTTCGCAACGTCTATTTCCACGCCATCTATTTATATTTATTTGTACGACGTTTTCGTCTAATACCTTAAACCTCAAGTTCAAGCAACGATATCATATATTTTGGTAAACTTTTTTATTAATTTCATGCTAAAAAATGTCACATTAAAACATCGAAAAAATATTGAACCAAAAATATTTTTTTAGTATACATAAGGAAGTCAAAGGAAGGTTTTATTATCTCATTCATAATAAGTCTCTGTTTTCAAGGGTACGTTTTAATATTTCACGTCAAAGGAATCTGTTATCCTTTTTATGAAAAAAATGAGATAAAAATCTGATATTTAACGGATGATCCAGTTTATTATTATCTTCCTGCAACCCCAAAGTGAGTTCTTTCGAATTTTGAAATTTATCAGAAAGCTGAGGAAAGCTTTTGAGGATTATACTCGTAAATCAGTATAAATATGTAAAATATTATTTGGACATGCTTAAATTTGATATTTGTTTTGAATATTTTAATGTCTCATTATATTTTTCTTTTCACGAATTCTTCCATATTAGAAGAATGTAACATCAAGACTATGTACTCGAAGTATTCTTCAGTTCCTTGATCACATTCCATACAGTTTCTACGATTTCTTTCCTTCTTACTTTTCTTTCTTTCAAAATATAATTCACTCGATCCAACCATACTTTCTTTGGTATTTCTTGACCACGCCTTCCCCTCACATTTGTACTACATATATGTTTTGTTAGTCTTTCGTCATTCATTTGTCCAACATGCCCAAATCCCCTCCCAATGATCTTCTTCATCATACTTTACATTTATTTTAAATCAAGTTCCTAGTCATTTATAATTATTTAATTTTGTCATGCATTATCAACCCATTTATTTTTCTATATTTTTACTATAACAGAATGTTTAAGGTGATTAATTTTGGATATTTACACTAGCAGCCTTGTTTGATGACAAACCTGTCCTGAATATCAGTGACTTAGTTTAAAAATAGGTTCCTTGCACTTCCATTATTTTTTTAAGGTGTTACCACTGGAAAACTTTCAAAGCTAAATATTTCAAAGAGATAATTTAAATGCAGATTTCAAAATGTTAAAAAAAGTAAATATTTTAAATTAACAGTGCCAACAACGAAAAAAAAGTTAAAGAATATTCCTCGTAAGCTGTATGAAAAATCATAATAATGTAAATAGTCCAAATTCGACACGCAAAGTTGAACTATCTAAATTCACAATTTAAATAGTTGATAAGATAGTTGATAAGACGACCGCCGTGCCGTGGCTTAGTTGATAAGATGTTTCACTTCTACCCAAGGGCTTGAAGATAATTATATCTGTCGGTCACCTTTTCCAATACGTCTGAATCACCAATTCGGGTATTAACGAGTAAAAGATTGCATTCAATTAAATTAGTATAAGAGTGCAATATTTATTATACAATAAATAAAACAGGTGAGTCGGCATTACAATTTTTTTCTGAAAATATTTTACAATATGCTTTGCATTAAACTAACCGTATTAAATTATGATAGACGATCCATTTCATAGGCAGATGGACGAGTCTCAATATTTGGAAAGAAAAAGCGAACAGTGTTCTGCCGAAAAATATTTTTCCCGGTATACATTTTTATAATCTGACAGGGAAATGAGCGATTGTACAAAGGATTATTTTGACATACATTACACTGAAAATAATCGTGTTCGTCCTTAGTTAGAATATTTATTAATTTATTACAAATGGTGCAGATTTTATAAGATTTTAACTCTGTCTATTTTTAAATATTATGAGCAGTCTTACGGAATAGATAAAAAAAAAATATATATCACAAGATAATAGGATTCGTTGGATGTCAAACAGAAAATACAACAAAAACAACAAACCTATGACTTCCCAACGGGCTTTTTCAAGAGTCTTCAAAATAGGTAACAACTACAAACATATGATTTGTACAGGATTTTTTGTGAGTCTAACAAAATAGATAACAAGAACAACAAACTAATGATTTGCAATTTTAGAGTAAAGATAACAAAATCAACAAATCTATGATTCGCAAAGGGTTTGCTTTCCGAAGTTTTAGAGAAAAGATAACAGAAATAATAAACATATGATTTGCGAAGGGGCTTTATCAAGAGTCTTATGAAACAGGTAAGAACAACAACAAACATATGACATGCAAAAGATTTTTTTGGAAGTATCACCAAAACAAAGAAGGATAACAAATATATGAGTTGCAAAAAGTGTTTTTTTTTTCGAGAGTTTTAGAGAATAGATAATGAAAATAAAAAAAACACATGATTACATAAAAGATTTTCTCAAGAGTTTTACAAAATAGTTAACAACAGCAAATATAGGACTCAGATAAGATTATTTTCGATAGTCTTACATAAAATATAAAAAAAAAACAACTATACGACTTGCGTGGGACTTTTAGAGGGTCTTGTCGAAAAGATAAAAAAATCAACAAACATAGAACATCGCGATGTCATCCAAACTCGAATACTCGAAGAAATATTTAATAGCTATACTAGAAGAAATATTTAAAACCTTCAACTGGAAAAGTATGGGCATAAAGATCGATGGCGAATATCTCTCTAACCTGAGATTCGCAGATGATATCACACTACTAAGCGAAACAAGAGAACTGGAGAAAATGATTCAAGAGCTTAACTTAGCCAGCAATCGAGTCGGCTTAAAAATGAACCTCGCTAAAACCAAAGTAATGTACAACCAATATACACGTGTATCAACGAGACAAATTAAGATTGGTGACGTAGCCTTAGAACAAGTCCCCCACAATATATATTTAGGACAGCAAATATCAGCAGACGGGAATATGATCAATGAAATTATCAGAAGAATAAAAATGGGCTGGAGCGCATTCGGAAGGAATAACAGAGTCTTCAGAGAAAATCTTCCGTTATCTTCTAAAAACCAAAGTCATCGATAAATCCATCCTCCCGGTACTCAAATACGGATGTAAGACTTGGACCCTTAACTCAAAAATATGACAGCGGCTCGTCATTACACAAAGAAGCATGGAAATACTACCTTGATCAAAAAGTTTTAGGACCAGCCACCGTGTGGCGGCGCTGTCAGTCACCTGATTGGAATTTTTTTTTTGTTAGGTTACCACATCTATCATTGACACTTTCCTCCAAATTTCAGCGTCATAGCTTGATATTTGTAAAAGTTACGCTGTACTGAGTACATCTACCTTTGTGCGTGTTTTCGATTTTTTACAAGTTTGAAAATTGCATCAACTGTGCATCAACGAGTTTGTATTAAATGTTGTGTGAAAAATGGATTTAACGGTCCGCAGACCTTGGAAATGCTGGAGAAGTATTTTTCGGTGGCAAGAACGCTTCAGAAGTGGTCGTGAGTCGGTCGAGGATGACGAACGCAGTGGCAGGCCGTCGACGTCGAAAATCGATGAAAACATCGATAAAATCAAAGAAACGTTGGCCGAAAACCGCAAATTGACCATCAGAGAGCTGGCAGAGGACTTGAACATCGCTTATGGATCCGCTCAAGACATTTTGGTTATTGATTTGGGCCTCAGACGTGTCGCTGCAAAACTGGTGCCGAAGGACCTCAATTTCATGCAAAAAAATCGCGAAAGACATGATTTCCATGAGTTTTTGACCAAAAACAACACGAATACTATCCAGCAGCCTTCGAATTCACCTGATCTGGCTCCCTGTGACTTTTTCCTGTTCAATTTACATAAAAAACCGCTTCGCGGAACGCGTTATTGCACCCGAGAGGATGTCATGAAAAAATCGAAGACGGCTCTGATGGACATACCGAAAATTGAGTACCAGCGGTGTTTCGAGAATTAAATCAAGCGCTAGCGTAAGTGCGTTGCAGTCGGTGGGGAGTACCTTGAAGGGGACTATATCGATTTTGATTAATAAACTTGTATTTTCGATTTTATGAATAAAGTCCTAAAACTTTTTGATCAAGGTAGTAATTGATTATACTTACAAATACCCACTCCATATTTTCAAATCTTTTACTTTATTTCTAAAGTAACCACTATTATCAGTCACTTGATTCCCTTCAATCGAAAGGACAATTTTATGACACTTAAAATAAAATCGTATAACTCCTTTACCCATTCCCCCCTCTGACAGTTTTTAAGCCGTTAAGCTTGCAAACGGCGCCGGCAAGGGAGATTTGTATTGATTAAATATTTCAAAGAATTGATTGGCAAGCGAAATGTCATAAATCCCCTTATTTCCCAAACGCCCGTTTCGATATGTTTGCGCTTGTAATAAAAATGGTCAAAATAAATGGCACCGTTCGATACGTTTTATTTTAGATTTGTTTATTTGTCAGCGAATTAATCATGCAATATATTTCCGCTTACAGAATTACAAATTTTTAGCTGCAAAAAATGTGGATATTTTATGCTTTTCTTAGTTTATTAAATTTAAATAAGTGATAGGTGTGCGTGAAAGAGGTATATCGAAGAAAACGTTGCTGGACTAAATGGAGCAGATTTTGAAAGAAGGTCAATTGAGAAGTATGTGTAATTGAGGATTGTGCATGACGAGATGAATGAATGTGGAGGAGGCGAAAGTTACACGCTTGGAGAAAGGAATTTGTAGAGATGTTCTCTCTGCCTACTTCGCAAGGGAAACGGCGTAATTATATGTATGTTATATACGTACGTATTTAAAACTGAAGCCATTTGCTCCGTGGCTAAGATAGTAATACAATAGATTTTTACCCGGAGGTTTCAGGTTCTAAAAGTACTTAAGAAAAAGGGCGCCAGTCTAGTAAGAGAGTTATTTCGATATTAATGCTAACACGCTTGACTAGTGCATATAAAAATATCACTGTTTGAGACGAATGCTATAAAAAAACAGGAATCCTGCGATAATTTGTTGACAATGAGCTGTAGCGACCTTGGCCAAAATTTGCTATCTAAATAGCGCTATATAAATTATTATTATATTATCAGTAATATACAGACCAAATCCTAGTTAACTGGGGACACGACAAATGAAAGGCAACAAACCCATATCCATTAAAATTGTGTGTCCCAATTAAAGTATGTGTTGTTTTTTCGCAAATTGTGTATTTCACAAATCGTAGAATTTCTTGTCATGAATTATTGTCATGCTGTATCTCGAATAAAAGAATAAAAACAAAAAAGACTATTGAAACATGACTACCCGATATGTAAATCAACCCATCAGAATAAAATATTTTTAATTGAAAAGTTATCCAATAAATAATCAACTTACAATGGAAACTGGAATATTGTTCTACATCGTTCATTAAAACTAATATTTATTTAAAATACGGCCAAAAGAGTTGCCGAATTATAACGTTTTCCTTTTTTTTAGATAAATATAACTTAAATTGTAAAAAGTATTATTAATAGCTGTCACAAATATTACTAACATATTTAATTTAACAGTCGTCAATGTTTTATCATTTTTTAAATTATTTTGAATCTTCTACCTTAGAACATTCTGTATATAACCTTACTGCAATATATCAAAAGCTTAGACTCAATTCCTGGTCCGTACGTCTTGTGGGGTAAAACCACACGAGATGCGGTATAGTAAGGCTCTCTCTATAGATGGATGGAGTCAGAAACTGTCCACTGAAGAACTATTACATACAAAACTCGAAGAAGAGTAAAACTTTCCTCTAAATTTTACCAAATTAACAAAAAATCTTGCAAACTTGAAACGTTTTCCAACTTAAAATAAACATGTATAAATTGATCCTTTTTACAACAAGCACTCCACTTTCAAAATTTATCTCGTAAAGGACAGTATGAAAGTTTTTCAATTGATTTAAAGAACCTTTGGAAATAAAATTTTATTTGAGCTTAAAAGCTCTTCGACAGGAAAATGTTGGACAAATGAACAAAAAGACGGTTGATAGACGAATAAAAAGCATTTTTGGGAAAGTAGGACGAGGGAGCACATTAATTCTTTTGTTTTATAATTCAAAATGCAAAAGATCGTGTTAATTATTGTAAAAATAACGTTAAAGTTATTATGGAAATACATATATTACTTAGAATTTTACATGTATTGCTTGGAATTTTTAAAATATGTTTTTAAAAGTGAAAACGAATTGTGTGTAAAACCTAATGAAGATCAAGACTTAAAAAAATTACGATATAACTAAATAAACACATTCTATTTCTTTGAAAATTTAATACGGAATATTAAAAATCTAAAAATTACTTAATGAAAATCTAAAGAGTGTGGCACGAATTAAAAATAAGTATGAAAAAAATAATGGACATTAAACAAGAAAAACCAAAAACATGGAACTTAATTTACCATTTAGAGTTAAATTTAAGCCTAATGGAATATTCGTTAAAAAAACACCTAAAATTGTTTTTAATATCAAATTATTCTACCCTGCAGACTTGTAAACAAATTAATTAGTAGGTTAAATAAACTTAGTAAAAATTGATTTCCAATGTTAATGGGTTAATTAATTAACTAAAATTAAGTCTCATGCCCGTTATAAATGAACCAATGAGTGATGCAACAAATATTTTTGTGGAAGTATTTGCTATTTCGCATTATTGTTCTGTAATGTCCGATTGAGAATATTTAACTAGATCGCCTTACCCGTAATATCATTTTAGTCTAAAGCACAGGTTACTCAAGAATAACACGTAAAGACTTATACAAGTTATCAAGATTCGAATACCACGAAAGAAGCCCATAGTCCATAACAGGCTGCATGAGAGTGAAAACTGAGATCTTATGAAAAAACTCGAAAATTACCGGAACAATAACTTATTACACGCGATACAAGGTCACGAAGATTGGCATGAATAGGCCATGTAAGTAGAAGGTGATATGATCAACAAATTGAATGCATGCTCATCACGGAAGAAATCCACGAAGCGGACCAAGACAGCAGCTTAAAGATAATGTACAGGAAGAACGATAGATTGTGTGACAATATATGACAAAATACAGAATGAAGTGATTGAAGATGAATGTGAACTTAAAGCTGATGTATTGGTTAAGATGAAGAAGAGCACTCAGAAATGATTTTGACACGTGAAACAAATTAATGAAGAAAGGCAACAAAATAAATATACAGTGCAAATGTGAGTCATAAAAGAAGATCAAGGAAAATATGGTTGGATCAAGTAATAAATATTAAAAAAAACCTAAGAAGTAATAAATTGAACTCGTAGGCATTTTTTTGAGAAGGTATATGGAAGTGGAAGAGGGAAATATGTGTGTCGTAATAGTACACTTAGAAGGTTGGGAGTGGAGGGATATTGGGAAGGGGCAGCGAGTGAGCGATCGGTTTCGAAAAAGAAATATACGGGAATCGAAAATTCTATGGCCATCTAAAGTACTGAAGCAGGGTATTTTACTATAAAGTATGGTCAACGTTTATTTTCCCATTATTTTTCAACTACCTTACAATTCACAACGTAAACTCGATGCTCACATACCTTACAATTCACAACGTAAACTCGATGCTCACAATTTTATTAGATTCTATGTTGATCATCTTTCTTACATACTTAAAAAGTCGAAAATATTCCTAATCAGTATTTTAAATAATTTTAGAGTATTAAATAATATACTCTTACTCAAACACTGCATATTTTCTACTTCATCACTACAATACTATAAAGCGAACTAATACATGTATTGTATGTACTCAATACATTGACAATAATGAACTAACTAACTTAATATTATATTAAGAGATGCTCCGTAAAATGTATTTATTTATAAAGATAATTTATTATTAAGTATACAAATAGCAAATTTCTAGCTATAAGGCAATATGTTCTTGCCAATAAGACAATTTACTTCTTTAAATATTTATTTATTTAATTAACGACACAACAGTGTCTTTATATACAAATGAACATGTGACGGGATATACAAGTACTTAAAATTATTGACAAAACTTATTTTAAACTAACATGAAGATACAAAAAGCAGTAGTAGTAATAAATTACAGTCATTTTTTTTAAATTATTTAATAATTATATGTATATTTAAATTCCATATATGTGTGCATACAACAAAATATTACCAAACTTCACCAATCAGACTTACGTAATTGTTGAAGACTTATTTTATAGAAGTAAAGAACTCAGATTTGTTTTTAGTGAAATAACGCTTACATAGAACAAAAATTGGATTTTTTGAGAATTTTATGAATAGATATTGAGATACAGAAAACACATGGGCTCACTAGTAGAACGAGATGTAAGCTGCTTTGCAGAATCGAAACCTTCCACATGTTGATGCAGGGCTGCTCAACTCTAGAGGCAAAGTATTGTCCTTAATGTTTTCTTTATACTAGGTTATTTATATTAATAAAGGAGAGCATAAAGTAAGTAGCTATTTTTAAATATTGTTGTGATATTCTAGCGAATACTATATATACTTATATTAAAACTATCTAAATTGTTGCAAAACTCGTTTCCAAGTCTTTGCATACGAATTATAGAGGAGTTGATTTTATAATTAGTATAGCAATTTTCGGTATAAAAGGGATTGAGCTGTCTTGTGGATCTAGTGGGAATACGAAATGAAATGCTTGCGAGTAAGTGAGGTGCATCAATCACTGAGTGAATAATTTTGTATAGCAGTAATATATCGGCTGTTTTTCTTCTGCCACAAAGCTTCAAGAGTTTGATTGCATTTAAGTTGGGATAATTTCTTTGTTCATGTGGTATTCTAAGTTTAAAATTTAAGAATCTTAGAAATTTGTTTTGCACTCGTTCTAAAGTTTGTGCATGGGCGGCGTAATGAGGATACCATATTGATGAGTTGTAGTCAAGGCGGCTTCGTACTAAAGAGCAGTACAGCAATTTTAATGTTCGGAAATCCGAGAAATTTTGGGCGGTTCTTAGTGCAAATCCCAAGATTTTTAAACTCTCCCGAGTGATTTTGTTCACATGTTCTATAAATGAAAGTTTTTCATTAAATATTTTTCCTAAGTATCTAATAGACGATACACGTTTTAATGTATATTGATTTAGCGAATACTCGTGATTAATTGGATTTTTATTTCTATAAAACTTATTGACTCACATTTACTCAGATTTAAGTGCAGTTTATTGGTGGTATACCATTGCTGTAATTTATTTAAATTTTCTTGTAATTTAAGGCAATCGGCAGTGTTATTTATGACTGAAAATTTTAAAATCATCAGCAAAAAGTAAAATATCTACATCACTAAGTGTGTCAACTATATCATTAACGAATAAGAGGAATAATATTGGTCCTAGATGCGATCCTTGGGGTACACCGCTTGTTGCTGTGAAGGGATATGAAAGACAACCATCGATTTTGGCAGTAAGTATTCGGCGTTTAATTTAGCTTTCGATCCAGTCTAAGAGCGGGCTAACTATTCCTAAAGCTTTAAGTTTACTTAATAAAATAGTACGTGATACTTTGTCAAATACTTTACTGAAATCTGTGTAAATTGAGTCCACTTGTTTTCCATTCGACAACGAATTGAAAATAAAGTTTTCATATTCGAGTAGATTAGTCAGTGTGGATCAACCTGAAATAAATTCATGCTGTTGAGTGATAATAATACTGCGAATTAAATCAACAATTTTGTCTAGGATAAAACTCTGTAATAATTTGGAAATCGTTGATTGTATACAAATCGGTCTATAATTTGAAACATCGCTTTGGTCACTTTTTTTGTATATTGGCGTGAGAAAACTTGCAGAAACTTACAAATTGTTGATTGAAAGGGTATGTTATTTCCTAAAAAACGACTTCAATCTACTTAAATAGTTAAAAACAACATAAAAAATTAATAAAGCAAATATTTGCAAATGTCACCAAAGACTTGGAAAGGATAAGGAAGATAGAAATGGATAAGAAAATGTGAATTATAGAGAAACACATTGCGTCATTGAAGAGAGATGTAATATTTTTTAATGTATTTTAGTATTAGAATGGAATGCATTAATTTTTGGAACGTGTGTAGTAGTGTTTCTTAAAGTTTTTGCTCGTGAGTATTTTATTAAATTTCAATCTATCGCAGACCAGCATTTTTGTGAAATTGACTAAAAACAATCGTCAAACAAAGAAAGTTGAAAAACACCATTTTTAACTAAATTAGCATGAAAATAAGAAAAGATTTTTTTTTATTAGAAAGCAAATAATTAGAATTGTACATTTTAAATTCACAATTATTAATTTTAGTTTTGTGGTTATTTCTCGAAACGGGCCACAAATAAATTGTTCAGGACTAGCACTGGTCAGGGGATCATATTTTGAGGAGCCATAAAGTTTCACACACATTTTAATAAACCTGAATTAACTCGATGAAATTACATCAAGTCAAATATTCGTCTTGTCGAAATTATTTTTTTTAACGAAGGTATAAAAATCTTTTAACAAATAATTTATTTCTATCATAAAATTGTTGATTCATGCAAAATCATTATTCTTTAAGTGATAAAAATATATTGACATGACAATTGGTCGTTTGGTTAAGGTGTCAACTTTTTGGTGAAATTTGCTAACGTTGTATTGTATTACACTCTCGATGTATACAGTACAACCTGGCAGGCTTATTTGCCACATGGCAATTTCTTTCGACCAACTAGAAATACGTTAAAGAGGCCTTATGTGAAAAGCAGACTGGAATACTTTTTGAAAAAAATCTGGATTTTAGCCCGCAACTTCCAGGTTGGGAGAGATACGTATTACCAACTAGACCACGGAGGTCATCCTTAAACCCTAATGGAAAATACTATCTAACCATAATCTTAAAGCCTTTTATACTGGCAAGCAGAAAGTATTGTATATACCTAGAAATAAGATGTAATATAACTTTGTTTATCTTTAAGAACTATGAATAAAATACTCGTAATAAGTTTAAAAAACATGTTTTTTTTACTAATATTTGATTTTATTCATAAAATATTATTTGACCATTATTCGATATGCTCGTATTTTACTTTCACCAATCGAAAATCCTTGAAATGGATAATACGAGTAAATTTGAAAATAAATAAATACTAACGCAATATATCCGAGCCTGTTCTTAGAAGAAAAAAAAAGTTATTTGTCATTTATCTGTGTTCCAGGCGACATGAAAGCGATTAAATAGCAAAATAAAAATGCTAAGCATTCTTTGGTGGTGACAACAAAACGCCATAAAATACCCCTTTTCCCGTTCACTGTGATTTTATCTCAGAATCCATAATAAAGTGTGGGAGACAAAAGGATTTAGACATTTAAGTAATACTTTATATTCTGACAATGAGGGAAATAATGTTTTTCAGGGAATAAAAATGTTAGAAATATAGGTTTTTGAATATCTTATTCTCACACAGACACGCACTATGAACTTTTTATTGTATTAAATATACATTGGACGATATAAATGTTTTTAATGTATCTTTTTTATTCGTATTGTACGCTTCGACTTATCAAAATTAGTGATTCAGACATATTGAAGCCAATAATTAAAAGACTTTTCGGGTTTAGAACCACTGGAGCAGGCACGGAGCTCGTTGTTCATAAACCCATGTGTTGGTAAAACACTCGCACAAAATCTGGCGCATTGGAGTATTTTACCACATTAACAATCAACCAGACTGACAGCGCTTGTTTTTTTTATCTATGCTTTCGAGAAACATCGGTAATCGAATCCGAAACTCCCGAGTGGAATTTAAGCGTCCTGCCAGCAAGGCAGGAAGCTTGAATTCCACGTGGAACGGAAGTCATGACGCATGAAACGGAAGTCATCATTAGGTTTAGTTCAGGTAATTGGGTCCTCGTTTTAATAGTTAAATGTTTAATTTATTAAAAAAATATTTATATAAAAATGAACCTTATGAAAGGAATAAAATCTATTCAATATGAAAAAAAGCCCAGGCTAATGTATGCGGTAGAACGCATGTAATTATTTTTCTAAGTAGATTCTATGGATTGTGTTAGAGTAATTATTTTTAACGTATATAATTATTTTTCACAGTAGACTGTTTGAATTGTGTTAGTGTTTTAATACTCATGTATATTAATTATTGTAGCTTCTTGTATTTCTATATTTATTCGCACTATGATAATGTTTTGTATGAATTTTAAATGATCGAAATATACCAAAGTGATTAAATAAATAATGATTTATTTATATTCTTTGTTTTGTATACATGGTGTATACATCTGGCGGTTTATTGATATACATTTTTTTATAACCACTTGACTCACCCTTAATGTATTTAATTATTTTAATCCATAACAGATTTTCCAAAAAAATATTCATTTTAATTCAAATGAATGAAAGTAAATAATTAACCAAAATCTAAACAATATTGGTTATTGATAGAAGTAGACGAAAGGGATTCGTTAAGAAGGATAAGGAAGAGGAATGAGGATGAAAGGTTTTTTTTTTATTCTCTCTTAAATTAAAAGAAAGATGGTGTACATCTGATAACTCTTGGAAATTTGTTCTACAGTGAACTGTAAATGAAGATGTTTCAAATGAAGCGTGGTGTGTTGGAATGCAAAGGAGTATCTCATCACTCGATCAAAGATAAAGTCTGTGCTTTGAAGTAAAAAAATTCGCGAAGATTGACGTAATAATAATTTATTACAATAAAATGACCCCGTTTTCAGGCGGATATAATTGGTTCAAAATAAAAAAAACTGATTGAATCATTGTTCACTGCAAAGAACGATAAGTAAAATGTTTACCGAATAAAGAGCTAAATATAATACCTCTCCTAGCACGCGTCAGAGCCTAGAACCCACAACCTCCCTTCATCTCGCCTTCCAGGCGCTCCATGCTCGGAGGTTGGCGGAACACAGGAAATGAAAGAACAGCCCCTGAAGCCATTTTGTTTTTTAAAAGAAGGAGGAAGAAAGAATCTTAAACTAAAGAAAAACGGTTCGATTTCACGTTAACTTGGATATTATTCATAATATGAGTAACAAAGGCTTTATTTATTTTTAAATGCAAACGCTTTACAGCTTAAGTGATAAGAACATTTACTTATGTAGCCTTGTTAAAAAAACACCAGTCTTCCGACCTGGAGGTTGGAGGCTCGATTATTGTAGGCACTCAATCCCTTCAGATATCTTTAACATATTTCTAAAGAATTTTTAAGACATTGCCATATGGCAGTTAACTCGCCAGGTTGCGCAATTTACTACAAAAACATAATATGTGCAATAAAAGAGTCAAAAATAATATAATAATAATAAAAGGTCAATTTATACAGCGCCGTTAGATACCAGCATTTTTTCAAGTATGATCTTATTCTGGGTTTGAACTCACTATAATTGACCAAAAAAATATTATTAAATAAACAATATAAGTTGAGTATAATGATAAAAAGGTGATGGCTGCGGTCATTTAATTAGGTATTTCCACAAATCTGCATATGTTAAAGATAAATCACGTAAAGTAGGATTGCACATGATGAGGGATGCCTGTAATGAAAATTTTAGTCAACTTTATAATAATTACATTCTATTCATTGAACACTTTGTTCGTTTGACAGATTTCATTTTGTAATTAACGTTTCTTCCATCAAATAATTATGCTTCTAATACAAGAATGATCAATAACAAAGAAGGATGTTTTGGAATTGCTACGTTAGAATGTCTAATCGTTAGTAAAAATACCTTTCGTCAATTGGAGTCGAGTTATTTCGTTTCCTTTTGCCTATGACATTCTTTCAGTTTAGGTATTACCCCAGATGTAATGTGAACTTTTAAGTGACTGCAACATATAAAGAACATTTTAGTCCTTATCTGAGAAACAATTTGAATGATTTTCGTAGTATAATAGATCGGAATATGAAACGGTTCAGAACGTTACTAAAGAAAATCGTATGTTCATTCTGTAATGATAGAAAAGTGTGAAAGGAAAAGTAAATGCAATACATGGGCGAGCAATTAAAGATTGAAGCAAGTAGAGGAATTCTGGTGTTTAGATTATTTTTAATAAGGTGATAGAAGAGTTACGAGATATTTCAAAAAACGTGTAGTGGTAGGAAAAAAAGTCAATGGGACATTATACCATATATACTCAAACCGAATAGTATCAAAATATGTAAGATGAGAGAACAGATGAATGAAAAAAGACTAACATAACAAATACATAGCGTAAATTTTAATGTAAAGCTTGAAAGAGGAAGACCAAGGCGCAATTCGAGTAATAAATGGGCAGTCAAATTCATGTAAGTGTAAAGTTCAGTAAACATCAAATAAACATTTAATGCTTAAAATCATTTTTTTGCACATCATAGACGACCTCCGTCGCTTGATCGGTAAGACGCCTGTGTTTCGATCCAGGGAATGCATGTTTTAATTCTAGTTTTTACACAGATTTAAAAAAAGGGTTCAAGTTTATTTTTCTCTTTAGCTTGTTTAATATATTTCTAGTTTGTTTGAAAAAATAGCCACATGACATTAGACCTGCATAGTTATACTGTTAACAACGAAAGTTTAATCAATACATTGAAATAAAATACGAGCAGTGTTAAATTGAAACGTAGGCGTACTTGAAACGATCTCAGGAAATACATTATGCCTGAAAAATGTAAACTTATGGAGACACAAAACATTTCAGACGTTACACAAGTAAACTTTCGTTTACTGATCACTTTTTATATCCAAATCTTGTTATAACTCGGAATAAGAGAAAACATTTTTTCCCATAGATTATATTTAAATCCACAATCAGTAAGTCTAACAAAATATAAAAGATTGACATTGTCAACTACTTAGGTAAAATATACTTAAAATTCATCATACATTAAAATAAAAAAAACACTGTTTCATATTTTGTTGAGCTTCGATCTTTTCAGCTTTATAATGTGCACGCTACAGCGGACCTTTTTCAGGCCGCCTTTCAGTTCCTCCAGAGATTAATTGCGTATGTAATCGCATGAAAAGGGCACTCCACCGCCACCCGGCCGCCCGCCAGTGTGCGCCACCACTGTGCACCACCGCTACTGCTTGTTCATACTCCAAACTCATCCTTGCTCAAGTCATGCAAGAACTAAAGCATTGTTTTTTTTAAAGTATGTGTGTAATGTACCTCAAATAAATACTGAGATTTAAAAAAAATCCCGAATTTCTATTAAAAAAACAATGGAAAGATTTCTTCATTTAACTATAAAAAAATGCAACTTTTTGGAGTTTTGAAGTTGTTGTAACACTTAGATGATACCTGATTTTCACCCGGTGGTTTTGGGTTTGATTCCCTATGATACCCGAAAAAGGGTCTCAGACAGATATAGGAGTTCAACAATTAATATCTACAAGCACTGTATGAGAACTACGTTTTGTTACATCTTCACGTGTGGCGTAGTATTGTTAACACGTCTGTGACGAACCGTAAGTTTCGTGCCTGCTCCAGTGGCTGTAAGTCCGAAAACTCGAATAATGGTCTGAAGATTTGGTTCAAATCACCAATTAGATTGGCTACCATTAAGGGTAGTTTTGAAATTGATCATTATTTTATTCACTGTTGTTTTATTTTACATATAAAACCTTTTGTAATTATTGTACTACCTTGACTCAAAATTGATATAATAATATCATTGCCTTAATACTCGTACATGGATTTGAGACATGTTTTGTTTAATTATTGGCTGATGGATGTGAAGGAAAAAACCATTCAGTAAGTCTGAAATAAATTTGTTGTTAAATTAACTTAAAGCGATTTACCAAATAAACTAATAAATGTTTTGTTTCTGAGGGATACAATTACACTAGGAAATATTTGTTTTTCTTATTAGTTTATAGTTTTATTTTTTACAATTGAATAAACAAAGCAATTTTCTGCTCAACTAAGCATATGCATATTTTAAATCAGGAAGTTTTCTTAAACAAAACTAAAAATAATAAAATAAAAATTAAAGGAACGTATATAGAGTAGTATAAAAAATTAAGCATAAAATAAAGTAGTATAAAAATCAATTTAAATAATCAAGTAATGGGTATAAAAAAATATATAACATTTTTGTTATGTCGCTGGTTGTGGTTTAATGATAAGCGTTTACGCTAAGCTTACTGGCGCCCTAGGTTCAATTCCTTGGGGATTTACTTTCGAACTGGTTTTACTCTAATATCATTTTGTATCTGAGCATACATTTTAATCTTTAGCTTATAAATTGTTTATAAATTCTTTAAATGCTATTGAGCAACACAAAAAACTATATAAAACTTTGTCCAACGAAAGGCTGCAATATATTAAACCAACCGATCGTCTTGAAAGATTAATCTCCTTACCATCGGAACTTTGGGTTTGGCCTGTCAAGACTATGTTTGCTGAAGTGCAACAGCTTACACATAATAAACCTATACCCGAACAGCGCGTCTTATTAAATATAATAATATTCAATCTCAAGGGATAGTCTATCGTATCGTTGTATACAGTATTATCTGTCGGGTATATTGTTATGTAGAATATCTTCCAACCAACCAGAATTATGTTATAGAGACTGTAAGTCCAAATAAGTCTGGAACGTTTTAAAAAAAATTTGGTACCAACGAGAATCGAACCCGTAACCCTGGTTGGAAGACAGATACCTCACTTACTACGCCAAAGAGGGATGTCATTAACAACCTTATTTTTGACAAAAATCCCTTAATTCTTATGTTTAAAAACATTAATTAAATAGTTTTTCCTAAGTTAGTCAAAAGTAGCAAGATTAACACAATTTCATATTGTAATGGAAACATTTCAAACAAAAATCAATCCTTATTAAAAACAAATCTCATCATATTGCAGAATACTTAAATGCGCAGCTCTTTTAACATAAATGGGGTTTAAATTTTTACTCCAAACTTAATACTTTTTTTTATGCCAAGAGTTAAATATATTTTTGAAACTTTCGACAATTTCAAAACAAATAACAGCACACAATGTAAAATATAAAACCTCTACCGGTCTTTTGAATTCTGAAAATACACTTGATATATATTTTCGAGATGTAGCATCAACAACAATCCGAGCTAACATTGAAAAAGTTCAAGCCACGACAATGACCAGAGACAAAGTAGCGGCTTCCTTCCGAAATGTTGCAGTCACATCCGGAACATAGCGGTCCTGTGTGGCTTCTCAGAAGTTTATCTTGTCGCCGCTGAACAACTCGTCAATTCAGGAAGTGCATCATCTCTTCACTAATAGGGCTGTCCAATTTCAATAATTATATGAATATGATTTGTATGGCCCTGTTTTGTTTTACATTAATTCCATACATAACATATGTATATACACACCGTCACACCGCTTCCCTGATGTGATAGTCAGAAAGGGCAAAATGCCACAATTCTACGTCTATACACCTTCTTATACAGCTCGTTTAATGTATCTTACTTATAACCGACAGTAAATTAATCGAGTTTACGTTTGCAAAAATACAAAAGTAATGAAAAAACGTCGACTTTCAACCTTTTTTTAATTAAAAAAAATGTCGTAAAACATTAAATTAAACAATATAGAAATAAAACAAAGATAAATAAATTTATTGACAAAACGAGTCAGTTACATTTTTTTTTAAATTTGAGGAATCGAGTCAAGAAAAGTCGTGTTTAAAATCAATTTATAGGGGTTCAGTGAGACAATTACATAGGTCTTTTAAGTGTCCATGATAATTTCCCATCCTATGTGGCCTAATGATTGACGACTTGTTGGAACAGTTTATTGCTTGATGACTGCACTTGATGTTCGCAACAAATGTATGGAACTAGCTCAGAACAATCATCTTGGGAATATTCTCAAATATCAGACGCAGAATGCTAGGAGAAACATCAATTTTCTATACTAATGTTAAAATCTTTCTTTGAACTAGTTTGTAGAACGCTTGAATTCCGACGCGGAGGGTTCATGACCTAAGTTTGAAGATTTTTTACACCTGGCCTTTTAATATCTTTTTTTTCATTTTCCAGGTTGTACTGTACACATAATAAATGTAATAAAATTCTACCTGAACACATTAAATGGGGGTGAATACATATTGTTTTATTAATGAAAAGTGCTTTTAAACTGATATTTACTCGTAATTACGATACAGTTCAACATTAATCACATATTTATGATACTTATCAATGTAATAAAAGAAAATATTTTCCTTTGAAGTGCGAACCCTGATATCTGGTACCCCCTTACATTACATGTTTGCTTTACTCTCGGGCGTTTTCCGTTTTCTCCATTTATACAGAACTTCCTCGACGAATACTGCCAAACTTGGGAAATCAAATTCCACTCATCGTTGATCGCCATTCAAATCTGAATTCTTGGAGAAAAATAAATGCATCTCTCGCACTCAAAGGAATCAATCTTAGAAAGGGTAGAAGATTTCTTATTCAGTTGATTCACTTTTCATGGGGGTGATCATACAAATACTTGACGAAATAAATATATATTCTGTGAAATGACGTGGGGTCCCATTTGACGTAACAGGGGGTTGAGTTGAATGTTGAATCAAATTTATTTACTACATCCAAAATACGCATTTGTAGTTTTATTTATCCTAAATAAATTAAAATTTGAAAATAATATATCATATAACAAACCAGATTCATTTTATTTAAGTATTATATTTCATATGGGATTCAAGTACGAGGAAGAATTTGAATTTAGAGTGTATAACTTTCAGCTGAATGTTTTAGTATTTAGGAAAATTATTTGGAATTTGTTATTAAGAAATGAGAACATTGTATCATAAACCTTGCGTAGTAAAGCAGTTCTTTGTATAATATATATAAACCAAATTATAGGTTTATGTATTATTATTAATTTTCACTCTTTGGTAAGGATTTACATTAAAAACTATGAAAATTGTGTGTAATGACACATAAAATATGGATAGTAATAAACAAAAAATATGTTCTAGTAATTGATATGTTTCACGCCGTTTCCTTATCAGAAACAACCATCTTGCCTTCCATCTAAAGCATTCTCTTAGAGCTCCTACGATTTATCTGAAATTTTAAATTTCCTTCTTTTAAAATATCGTTCTCTTGGTTCAACCAAATTTTCCTTGATCTTCCTCTACCATGTCGTGCACTCATATTTACACTGCATATTTGATTTTTCAATATTTCTTCATTCATTTCTTGTACATATTCAAACCTTCTAATTCATTTCTTGTACATATTTATACCTTCTCATATATTTCTTGTATATATTCACATTCCTTTCTTATATATATTCAAACCTTCTCATTTATTTCTTGTACAAATTCAAACCTTCTCATTCATTTATTGTACATATTTAAACCTTCTCATTCATTTCTTATACATATTCAAACCTTAAAACCTTATCACAATTGTAAATTTACATTCATTCTTAATCCCACCATGTGTTTTTATCAGTGCACTGTACTTTTCCACGTTCACGTATCAAAATTGGTACTAAAACACTGTTATTTTAACCGATTTTGTCAATATTTAGTCATTATCTTAGCTGCTTTTGAAAGTGTTTGGGCGAAGTCTATATGTTTTGTAACTCACTCACTTGATGTTTTTTCCCTACACGCTGTTCAACATCTCTTACATTGTCTAAAAATATATTATACTACGCATGCACTTGTAAAATAATTCTTAACTTGCTCTAATTTTTCTTTTCTCACATAAACATATATATTATACCGAATTTACTTTAACTATCACGCATTTCTTTCACTAAAACATTAATTTGAAAATATCTAAAAAATAAATATATTTGGAAAAAAATAATTGGACTCGCATTTAACCGATAGGAAAAAGTAATTTTAATTTTCGCTAATGGATTAAATAAACATAATATTCAATTGGAAAGTTAATAATAAAATATTTTTTCTTTAACAGATATCTTCCGAAACCAATTTACATTAATATTCGTGTTTAATAATTTTTAAAACGGAAAAAAACCTTTTATGTATTTTTTTAAGTTTCTAGTGATTTTATATTAAAATCAATTTGTTTGAGTGGTTAGTCTAGTATTTAAATATATTTAATATTTTTTAAATCTTTGTTAAACATAAGTTTTTATGCTAACAAAAAATAAGTATTCGCATAATATAGTCACCATCTCCTCGTTTTCTTATTTTCTGGTTTCCCTAACGTATTTTCGATAACGACAAATTTGTTTTGCCTCCTTCACATTCACATAGCTTTAACGATTTTTCTGTCAACATCGTGTTGTATTATATTATTTTTTCGTTATATACAGTACAATCTGGTGGATTTATTGATACGGGGCAATGTATTCCAATCGTTCAGAAAGGTGTCAAACCAAACAAGACACCTTTTCGGAATTGTGGGTATCAATGGGAATCGAACCCGTAACCTTTTGAATTTGAAGACATGCGTCTTATCAACAAGACCACGGATTTCCGCAATGATGCATTTAAATTGTCCAATAGCTTGGTCTTATTACATCAACGACATCTATGGCCTTGTTGATAAGACTAAGAAATCTTCCGACTCAGGAGTTGCGGGAATTTTTTTAACACATTCTGGTTGGTTGAACAAAATCGCTACACAGCATTCGTATATACAGTACAACCCAATAGGGCTGGGTATTGTGATAGAGATTTAATTACAGCTGGTTCTGCGGTGTGGAATGGTGTGCCTTTTAGCGTCAGGGATATGGCTGTACCTTCCTATCCTTTTAGGAAGTCTTATCAAAATTTATGATTGTATAAGAATACATTACATATACGCTACACTTCACCTAAATCCGAATGTGTTACTATTACATATCGAAAGGTTTATAAACGTATCTTTGTAGCTCATCTTTCCTTAGTAAGTTTTCCGCTGTTTTTTTATCAAATATGTTTTTCTGAACATATGAACGTGCGAGAAAGTACCTTATCTAACAGATACAGTCACCGTCTTCTTTTTCTTACATCCAACTTTTAAATCTTTTTATACTACATTTCCATCCTGTCACTCAATTTATATGTATTTATTTTGTAATATTTTGAATCTGTCAATAGTAATATTAGGTTCGAGTCCCGAGATGGAAACGTCTGTGAGGAGAATTTGCTCTCTAAGCGGTGCTTTATAAATTAATATTTTAATATTATCGAATAAGTTAAAGGGTACTCACCCTTTCCTCTTATCAAACTGTCAAATTAAAAAAAAAAACATTACAAGGCGCGATATTACAACAATCACCATATTTCTTCAGGAATTCAAAACATAGATATGTTACAACAGTTCGTTTTTTTTATATGAATATAAATTTAAAACTCATTTATGTGTATATGAAATACATTATATTATATTCGAGGGTAAAAGAATACCTTCGGTCATAAACAACTCCTCATCTCACGCTCTACGTTCTCATCAGTCATTCACTCTCATATCTATGGTATATGGAGACCCCATAAAACTCCTTATTCCTTTCTTTCCCCATGTCAAGGAGCCACCTTGTTACATATTTTTATATATTTCTATAAATTTAATCAATACGGTAAAGTTAAATAAATTCACCTTCAATTATTTTTTTCCCAGTATACGACTTTCGAAATATAATTTTTTTCAAGCTTATCACTTTTTTCGTCGTCTTTACTTAATTATTGATATAATAATTAAGTAAAGTGGACAATATAATAGTACTATTTTAGGAAATTTCCAAAAAAATCAGTTATTGATTAATTTGGTGAAGAAAATGTCAATTTTTAAACATACATACATACCACCACGCCGTTTCACTGTTTGGGTAGGCATATAAGAAAGACTGCAATACTTTTCTATCGCGGCAAACATGCACCTTTCGACAGCTCTACATCTATACACCTTCTCATAAAACTTCAAAATATCAATAATATGATCCAAACATACATTTTTATCTTTATCTTCCATACCTTGCATACATTTAACTACATATTGGTTTTGTCAATATTTTTTCACTCATTCGCTACACGTGCCCAAACCATCTAAGAGTAGTTTTCATCATCATTTTTAATGCATCAACCTTTAGTTCACATTCATCCCTTATCGCTTCATTCTTGTTTTTTCCATACATTGTCACCCCACATATTATTTTGAGTACACCCACTTCAATAGCATTTTTGGCTCATTTTTTTTCAGTTGATGTTTAACTATTGTATCATATATTAAAGTGGGGTACTTAAATACTTTTGTGGACTATCATCTTAGCAGATTTTCAGGCTATTCATTTTCTATTCTTATAAATTTGATTATTCAGTGTCCCTAATCATAGTTTTATTGTTTTAAAATGTCAGAGGCCACTTCATCTGACCTATAAAATTTCTCCTTAAACCCTTTTATCTTCTTCTCAGTAAACATTAATATCATGGCTGGTGTTTTATAAAATAAAACCACAGCCAAACGTGAAATAAAATTGGATTTGGCTGCTTTAAAATCTTTTATTTGCCTTTCAAATAAGCCGGGCAAAAAATAGTTGGGTACATCTTGTTTAATTGCACAGTTTTTGATAATGTTAAGCTTTGAAATGTCAAAAAGATTAAAGCTATTTTGGAAATATTATATTTTATCATTTTACAAAAAGAATATTTAACTGATTAAAAATAATAATAAATTTTAATTATTTATTTGACATACAAGTACATATGATGAGTAAAAAAGACAGAAAGAATGGATAAATGTAAAAAATTTGACAAATTAAACAAAATATTTCAAGTAGACATACTCAAATTATATGAATCTAAGTTGGTTGTTTGTCATATTTTTATAGTCCGAGTATATATAATATAATAGTTTGACACTTTTAACTAAATGTTAGTTATTATTGAAGTGATACATTCTAAATAAATTTAGAAGTAGTGATGCCTGATAGCTAGTATGTGCCACGTAAGTGAACTCTTGGCCACTCCATAGATTAAAACAAACCATCCAAAAATCTTCTTCATGTGTTTTAAAAAACATAGCTAAGAGATATGGAATGCTCGGAAAATGTTTAGAAGATTTATCATAGCACCGTTTACTCTATTGATTCCTGAATAATAATAATAAAACAATTTATCTAGCAACATTTGTGCTACTAAACTTTATCCAAGATGTGGTGAATTAATAATTTAATTAGTGCGTCACACTCAATTCATATAAGTCACAGATTTCTCAAATATTTCGCATTAAATCCAATTTACCATATTAATTTCCTTGCTAAAAATATGAAATCCGTGAAAATAATCGGGTTATTACTGTATAATTATTGAATCGATCATAAGGAATTGATAGTTTGAAAAAACTTGATAATATTCCATAAAATGTTATCAGTGCAAAAGGCTTCAAGATAAGCTGAAAAAATAATTTACCCACCCACAAATGGAGAAAGGTGAAGTGATGAAGATGGGTGTGTCTAAAACATAATTTTGGCTTTCCTTTGAACCCAAGTTGTAGAAGGAAATGGGAAAGATAGGACACCCTAGAGATTTCAGTCAGCACGAGTCGGCGTGAGATGCAAGCTTAATCAGACCCAGCATGATAACTTTATTAGAAGAAGGATATTGTTTCGAGCCTTTATTTTGAAATGGTTCCAACTGTTTAGTAACGATTTTTTGAATAACAAACAGTTTTAAAATTAATTAACAAAAAAACTCTAAGCGAAAATTCGCAAGTGTATAAATTGACATGCTTTTTAAAACACATAGTACTATATTAGATATAATTTCAAATACAATAAATTGCTTTTAAAAACAAAAAATATATAAAAGTTCTAGTAGTAAGTGCTCAACACGTTAAATTTGATGGAACATACAAAAAAAAAGTAAAAAAACTTTGAACATGAAACACATATCAAGTTACCAACATAATACGGGGCCGTCCATAGGCACACATCCCACACTGCGCAAAAAATACAAACATGTAAACAAATTGACAAAAAACTCAAAAACAGTAAAACACAATAATCTATTAAAAATCAAGTTCAAAAAAGGCATTCAAAAGTCCTCGAAAGATACGCGGATCCCACTTCAAGGCTCTGATATTCCGAAGTGCCTTTTCAGGCGCTCCTTATAGGTCAGCAAGCTAACTCTCGTACATCCGAGACCGCAGCATACTCATTTCCGATTCTGTGCAGTCCAGGTATGGGAGAATCCGCAAAATAATTTGTTTTATAACTTTCACATAGATGTGTGTCCTGCAGTCTGATAATTCTTGTTGGAACTCGAATGCCAATCAACTCCAAGAGTTTCGGACAATCGATCATTCCATTCACAACTCTGAAAAGCACAACTAAGTCCAGTAATATTCACCGATCCGAGAGACTTATTAATTTAAGGTTAGATAATACTCGTAAATTACAATTTATATCATTAATTTCTTTCATCTTAATCATATTTCAAAATTGACGTGCCGCAAAAAAACATGTTGGACTCTCTCCATTGCACTGAAATGGACTGCATAATGAAGAGTTCATATACTAGAATTGTATTCTAATTCACTGTTCACCAAGGCGATGCAAAGAAACCCAATCTCGTGTGTTCCATTAAGTGGTTTTGAAACTCGGCGAATAAATCCCATATTTATGCAACCACCAATAAATCTGCAAATATGATTCTAAAAAGTGAAACCTTTATCAAATATAACACCTATACATCTCGTATCTCCAAAACCGCTTTGGATACATCACAATCAATATAATAATTAAAATTTATAGGGTGTTTGGCACTATAGAAACTGATTCACAGCCACTTCCTAGTGTTCAAGTGCAGTCTACTACTCTGATACCATAACAACCTATTGAGGCCAGTTTGCATTATATAACATTAATCAATGCATCGAATTGCCTCAAATACCCTGATATCATCAGCAAAAAACAGAAACTCAAGTTCACCGAAACAAGTGAATATTATATTGTTAACAAATAAACATAACAAAATTGGTCCCAAGTGAGATCTCTGAAGTATACCACTTATTGGGTTAATTTTCCTCAACAATATACCATTTATATTTACAACAAGACTCATTCTAGAAATAAACGATTTAATCCATCCCAAAAAACTACACTCAATTCCATATTTAGACAATTTTGATATCAAAATCCGATGATCGACCCTATCGAAGGCCTTGCTAAAGTATGTATATAGAGCATTAACTTGAAGACTAGTATTAAACGCCTCCACCACATAATTTGTATAAATACGATCGGCCTTCCGGGGAAGAAGTCATTATGATTAAGCATTATTAAAACTCGTAAATTACTAAAAATTTGATCCAACACAAGACTCTCGAAGACCTTTGGTAAAGTCGAGAGCAAACAGATCTGTCGACAGTCACATACATTGGGCCCATGCGCACTCTCAAATATTCTCCTTAAAACCCCCGTTTTCCAGCTATCCGAAAATACACCAAGCGACAGAGATTTATTAAAAAGTTTGAGCAAAGGCACACAAATGGTGCTTACACAGCTCCTTAGAAGGACAGGAGATACACCATCAGGACCTGGACCATTTTGAACATCCATAGAACGCAGCTTGTCAACAACCTCAACCATGCTTAACTTAATTTGACCCAGCTCAGTCACCCGATTTAATGCTCCTTAAACTAAGAGGATTAATACTATGCCTCTTTTCTTATTTATGCAAATTTTAAAAATCTTCATAAATTTTACTAACAAAGGTTTTAAAAATTTCAAAACACCATACTTCAAAACTGCTGAAAGTAACGAGTATCCTGCAAAAAAAGTCGTTTCTGCATCTCTGTACACACAATGTGACAAAGAAATAGCGTTTTCAGTACGGTGCAATTACACAAATGAGTACGCAGATGAGTGGCTGGATGTCTGCTAAAATCCAATCCCGTAATTGGGGCCCGCATTCTTGGCACACCGTACAATCCATTGTGCTACCCTGTCTCGCTACAGCAGAATCCAGTTGTAGCCAAGCGGGTACACCGCCTTCGTTCCGCGCGAAATTGCAATTTCAATTGCATTATCTCAGTGAATGCATAATTTAAAAAATCGAATAAGCTTGTGTTGCAGGTATCTCAGGGACAAACATACGAATGTCTCGTGTGTTTTTACGAAAGATTTACTGTGTCGGGTTTTTCCATTGAATTATATGTCTTCACCGTTTTTTTTCATGAAAAGGTCCCATTTATTGCAGTTTATAGTGCCAACTAGATATAGTATAGTATGTTGAAACGACTTTGTAGGATTTTTTGTAAATTTTAATAACTATGACTTAAAATATATAAATTTAAAAAAATTATTTATTTTTTAGTATTAAAAAGTCTTAATGCATTAACTGTGTTAGATCTCCTCCGTGGCTTAGTTGGTAATACGGCTGTCTCTCAGCCTGGAAGTTACGGGCTTGAATCCCGCTGGAACCCAGATTTTTCAAATTGGATTCCAGTCTAGAAGAGATTGCCACATGGTAATACGCGCGTAATGTTATAATATATACAACGAAAGTGTAATACAATACAATAATACGATATTAAGATAATAGTGTTAACACCTTTGATTTCGGTCCAGAGGTTTAAAAGAACTCAAATTATAGTATAATAATACACATCTAGATATAAAGTTCCAATTAATTGACAAACAAAAAGGAGTCCTTTCACCCCAAATCAGTAAAAGTCATCAGTATTTAAATAGAAATTTACGTCAAAAAAACTACAAAAATATGAACAGAATTTTAACCAAATACTTGTATATCACCAAATATGATATATTGCAATAAAGTGAGGTTAATAACATTCGTTACACAGAAACGGTAACACAAATTAATTAAAATCAAATATGTGCTATATATAATTTTACCATTAAAACAAATAAAAATAAAACTAAGAATTATGAAGGTTCCGGAAAGTATAAAGATGTTACTCTCAAGGGTGCTCCCTAGGATGTTTGATATATAATGTTGTAGCCTTACAAAGGCGTAAACTTTAAACCGTTTATGGGTATTCATTTCTAAAATAATCACTTAAAAATTTTTATAAATTTTTAATGCCATAAAAATTCCACCACGTTTATTAACGATATGTGTGATGTTGCAGATATTTGCCTGATCCAGAAAGTGTAACTGACTCGGGAAAAGTTATCCCGATTTTCTCAACCTTCGTGTTACTGAAATAGACGTTGGTGAACGAGTTTTTGTGGGAAATATTTTGGAGGCGTCTCCAGTTTAGGTAAAAAAATGAAAGAAATATTATTTGTTTTATCAAACACTGTTTATTTCACTTTTTGTAACGGTATAACCCTACCGATTTCAAGGCTTTCACCTCATCATCAGGAGAGTCTTGTTTGTGGTCCCCTAATGATGAGTTGAAAGCCTTGAAACTGGTAGGGTTATACCGTTACAGAAAGTGAAATAAACAGTGTTTAATGTATTTAAACCTCCACAATGTTAATGCCTTAACTATAAACAATATATGAATGGAATATTCATTGATAAAAAAAATTAAAGGATTTTTATGAAATGTTAATTAAAGCGTCTATTTATACAAAAGTTCAAACCCTTTTGCGTCGAAAATACGTAGTAAATATCAGACATTGCCAGCATAACCAGTTACATTTAATAGCTAAGCTCACGATACAGCTTCGTGCCTGGTTTGTCATGGCTTAATATTTGATACATATATAAGATTGAAATTATATTTGATGTTGACTGGTCCGCTTATTAACCAGCAATGATCAATTTAAGTTAAATGGAATCTAAAAGAAAATATGAAATAAAAATATTATATACTATAAGTTAACGCTTTGGATCTTTAATGCTCGTATATTGATAAATCACAAAAATTAACGTGTCAAAATATAAACTGTGGTGACATTAGTTATTGAGAAGTAATTGACAAACGGTAAAGCAGTAGTTTGTTTTTTAAATTGTTTTTTATATACGATTTTTAAATTTACATCACTTAAAGGTTTTTTATTGCTCATGTTTTTATTTTACATGTGTTGCATTGCACAGCCATGCACACTTGCTAGAATAAATTATTATTATTATTAAATAATGAATGCAGTTTTGTATAAAATGCAAATTTTCTTTGAGAACTTGAAATTTGAATGAAAATAAAACTTTAATTTAAAACAATAAATACATCAAAATATAAGATAATGCTTAGTAATTTATTTTTAACAAACACTGTTTATTCCACTTTTTTTATGACGGTATAACCCTACCGGTTTCAAGGCTTTCACCTCATCTTCAGGGGAGCGTAAACAAGACTAAATGCTGTTCGGACTGGCACCGATATAGACACTTCAACGGTTGGAGGCGGGAGGGGTGAGAGGAAGGCTAGGTATAATTTCGGCCAAGAGCGATAATTTCTATATAGGAAAGACAGGAAGATCTTTTGAAAAGAGATTTCGTGAACACCAATCTGCTTTAACAAATCCTCTAATTTATTCTGAAATGGCTAATCATTGTCACCGTGAGAATCATACTTTTTCTATCGATGATGCCAAATTCTTACATATTAGCGGCAACGGAAATAGATTGGACAGATTAGAGGCCCTAGAAATTTCTAAGTCAGTATACCGATCAGAGCATCTGCTGAATAGTTATTTCCCCAAAAACTCCCCGCTCTTGGCCGAAATTATACCTAGCCTTCCTCTCACCCCTCCCGCCTCCAACCGTTGAAATGTCTATATCGGTGCCAGTCCGAACAGCATTTAGTCTTGTTTACGCTCCCGTGAAGATGAGGTGAAAGCCTTGAAACCGGTAGGGTTATACCGTCATAAAAAAAGTGGAATAAACAGTGTTTGTTAAAAATAAATTACAATGTCTTTAAACCTCCACAACGTTAATGCCTTAACTATAAACAACATAGATAATGCTTATTTTTATCGACATTAATAGCAATTTCCGTTTTGATTGGTACTTTTATATTAAACTGTTGGTGAAGATTTCCAGGACACGTTTGCATTGGTAAATATCAAAAACATAAAACTGGTCAATGATCGAGTAAAAGAGCTCCCTTTGTTTTACCGCCGATAAAAGTGAGATGCACATAGAAAATGTTAAAATTTGGCTTTGAGCATTATGGTTGCCATCTTCGTAAACTCGTAACTTCACTGTTACTCAAATGCTGTCAAGTGCAATTGAGAAAATAGTAAGTTCTCCATCAGCGTTCTCAAGATATTCACAAAATATGCGTGATGCAGCGAATTGACTGAGGAATCTGAAACTAGAAACGTGACGAGATGCAAATGAGACTGGAAAAAATATTATGTTTCATTTTATTGAGAAAGTCATACTTATTTAGTAAGAGTCAAAGAAATTAAATCTATGTCAGTAATTTTTCAACTTGTTGAACTCGGTTTACTGTTGTTTAAAAAAGGTAAAACATGCGAGTATATCTCCCCTTACGATAGTATTATCAATATACTCGTATATAGTGATGAACTATGAGATACGCGAGTACTTTAATTGTTCTTAACTCGAAGGTTAATAGGGCCGAAGACAATGATGTCTCACGACCACGTTCTTCAACTTGTCCTCATTACCAAGCTGAAGGACACCATACGAATTTTCGATAAAATACAAAAAACTCTTTTTTTATTTTAAAATGTTTTTTCATCATCGAAAAACTTTATCAAATTTTCGAATATAAAATTATCACATTTTTTTTTCGCTTCGTTCCAAAAAATCCTTAAATTTACCCGTTATTAAGAAAAAACTGTAATTAAAAATCAAATTTTATGTGAAAAAATCCGCATTACTCTTCAAACATTCATAATACGTTTTAATTTCTTCTCTATTTTCCTCTTTTTTCCGCTCTCACAATTTATATTTTTAACGACTTCCCGTGTATTTATTTAATTTTGCGACTTAATAAAGATCATAATTTGCATGGCGCGTTCTCCTTTTTTTTATCTCTCCGGCGAATATATCCGTCGGTGAGCAAAAATAAAAAATGAAAGGAGAGAAAAAAACAAAAATGGACGACCGCAATAAAACAATTAAGGGAAGGCATCCAGTATTTAATGGAGTAATTAAAGTCAATATGCTGTACCATTATCTCAACAGACCGCGGAGTGCGGCCGATTGCCAATACACTTTATGTTTACTCCATTAAATTCCCTACAAAAAGCTTTATTACTTTTCGTTTATGCTGAAAAGTGAATAATTTATTTCTTTCGGCACATAAAAATAACTTTCATTATTATTTAAATGCTCTTGTAGGCTTTTAATGGATGTCGATAATTGTTTTGGTCCATGATGAAAGAAACATTTTTATGTTTCAATGCACATCTAATGCTTAGGCTTTAACGCTTTTAATCTTGAGAAAAAACCTTCTATCGTTTTCCAAAACGTTATCGTTTGCGATTTTATTGAGTATTATTTAAAATAAGTAATATCATGGAGTCTTATTTAAATGGAGACCAACTGATGTTTAGGAGATGAGAAAACAAGATCTACAGGATGTATGATAACACTAACTAAAATATGCATTTATTTAATTGTCGCATAAGTTAAAGGTTTAATTTATTTACTAAAAGGATATACGGTACTACTAAGATAATACCCAAATACAATACAATCAAGGAAATATAAAAATGCTTAATTTACAAAAAAAAAATAATGAAAAACAATGTATCCCAATCAAGGCCTATCAAGAGAATTTGTCAGAAAAGAATCTTTCTGAACTCAACTACATCTAATATATATAAAAAATATCAACCAATATAAAGATGAGTTACCTGATTGTTGCATTCCCACGATTGATGAATTACAACTTGAAAATAAGAATGAAATATTGCATACAACCTTTGTTAAGGAACAACATGTGTTCATTAAATGAATTTAAATTATTTTTTTAATTTCACATCCTCTAGCCTAATACATGCCCGGGATAGACAAGATTCTCACATCTCTTCAAGGCTTTTGCTTACTAAAGCATCTAATTATTTTGATGTTTATCCAGCATGAATACTAACACGCAACCTTACGGTTTGGATTGAGATAGCGTTATTAAAAATATTGTATTGTTTAATATTTTCGTAATATACAATACAACTCGGTGAGCTTATTGCCATCAAAATATGTTAAAGCACATTATGTGTAAACATAGAATGAGAAACTTTTTATAAACATATGATTTTGAGTAATATCGGGGTTTGGAATCGTCGAGTCGATAGAAATGCAGTATATTATCTTATGCCACGAAGGTAGTCAAATATAGATTGGACCCAGTTACATGAAAAAATGTTTTGTACACAAATAATAAAAATAGATAAAATTTTGAAAATAATTATAACTGGAACAATGATACTTATGCTTCCCTGTAAAGTGACTCGGTTGTACTACAAATTGTTTTATGGGTCTCAATTCTCAATTTATTTACCGAAATATGGAAGATATCAATATCGGTTAATTCAGTCTACAAGGTCACTCCGTGTGCGACTGTTAATACTCCTAATGACTCTTCTCAAAAAAACAATCTACATAAATTCACGATGACTTAAATAATTGTCAGACGCATTAAACAAAAAATATGTCAATCAGCAATGTATTCGCTATTATTTACTATTTACAATTTGTATGTATACAAACAGGTGCGCAAAACACTTTTTAGAATAAATAGTAATGTCCTAGGATTTCCACATAAAATTTGGGTATAAAACCACGGGTAAAGTCTATACTCTTAGCGATGAAGGTGTTCCAGAAATCTCTTTTTGACTCGTTCAATTTAGTAAGTTCTGGATTCGTCGAAGATTCCATATGACTGATTTATACTGCAAACCGGTGAATTATAAGATCTTGTAACAGTGCTACTACCAAATGCCCTTAAGAATTATTACAAACAGCCCAGTTATCTTTTAGCATTTTTTAGAAACACCGACGACTTTTTACTTATTGGTTAGATCCCACGCGTATACAACGGAAGTGTAAAATACTCGTACAATACAAACACTCTGTATATGTAGGAGTATGTCATCAAAGATGAGTTATTACGTCGCTTGAACTCATTGATTTTATTAACCCATCGTAAAAAAAATCTTAGTAGAATGCTTGACCTATTTAATTAGCTACTTTACAACTCAAAAAGTAATTTCCCCGACTAGAATTTACTTATTTTTATACTGCCATTTACTTTATCCTATTAAAGAACTAATTAGCTTTTTATAAATGGTATATAAAATTGGCGAGGCGAAAAATTCATTTTATATTGTGAAATAATGGAGAGAAAACATAGTTTATGCGGTATTTAGAAATGAGCGAAAAAAGTCGTGTTATACATACACATAAAAAATGTACAATATAGTATAAAAACTTTTTTTAATCAAAATAGCAAACCTCCGTGGCCTAGGAGGCAAGACGCTGGTCTTCTACCCGAGGATTTGGTTTTTATTCACGATGGTTAAAACAAATTATGAAAAAGGGTCCCAGTTTGGTTAACGAATTCGTCTGGTAACAATACCAACACGCACAGGACGTGTTCTATTGTTGTTCACTGTCCAGGTGCAGTATATTTTCAACACAAACGTTGACAATCTATGAGCTATTTGCCTTCTCCAGTGATTCTTAACCCAAAGGCTTGATTACTGTGGTCGAAAGCAGTATTGTCTCACGGCATCATAAATTCACTTGATAATAGGGGTATCATATGAGTGAATGAAAATTTAATGTATATTTTCCTAGCATTCATAATATTCTAATGTAATAATATTCTAATGTAATAATATTTTTTTAGACATAAATTTATTTTAATATTTTTTTAAATTTACCTTCAAACGTGGAAAAAATAATATAACATATAAAATATATAATAAAAAATAAATATAAAATAATGTTATAATTTAGCGAACAATAAATTAAGTACTTTTGGAAAGTCTGAAGTTTATATCGTATGCCTTCACGTTAAAGCCTCAACTTCTAGCTCCTAAAAAAATCGAAGGTTTTAATAAAACCCTAAAAATTAAACTCGCAGTTTCTTAATTTTGTAAGGTGATTTTTCGTTTTGATCAGATTATATTTTTAATATTGACAGATTATTTTCCTTAAATGCCTTAATTTGTTAAGGAATTCACAATTATCTTTCATTTCTTATAGATAAAATTCCCTCAGTCAACAATTATGTTTTTTTTGGTCTAGTTTTCCTTTGCTAATCGTTCATATCAGGTATGTAAGTCCATTTGTTAAGGTGTTTTTCAAATTTGAGATATTACAGTACATAAGTTAACATATGTAGACCTCAAGCTTAATGAAACTAATGATAAGAAAAAAATATACTTGATATCTTACTAATTAAAAAAGATCTCTTGTTACTGCTACACATACCGGACAAGTCGTTGATACAATATTTTTTGTAATAAATCTTATAAAAAAAGTATTTTATACAGACCTGGATTAAAATTAAAGGAGCGAAACTTTTGATGGAACTAAAATAATTTTTACATATTGCAGGAATATCTCATTTCACAGGGCATAATCTGAGGGTTGTTTCTTATTCAGATACACTATTGGGTATTATTATTCATAGGTTGTTGTGTTGAAATGCATTACTCTTAATGTGTATGCATCACATATATAATTGACTGTGTTTATTTTTTATAAGTGATATGTTGGTTTTTTATTTTTTGTTACTGAAACAAAAAACTGTAAATCTCATCTATTGCCAGTATTTTTTAAAAATATTTTTAATAACAGGAGAATAAAGTTGGCATGTGTGATAACTTGGTTAACTTAAACATAAATTTTAAGTTTGCCTAAGATAGGCTAAGCTTAAAAGTCAACATTTTGATAGATGGGAATATATTTTAATACGATTATGGAAGTGTACCTCACAAAATACTCTCAACATGGTGGATTGTATAAACCGGTGGAATTCAAAAGTTTTCCTTTCCCACCTCCTTAAAAAAGTGGGATGGGTAGGTTTATTGTTCACCACACTGTTTTTCAAACCACGAAATCAAGTAAGACACTACTATCATTATTTTCTTTTCTACGTTAAGTTGTGAAGGACATTTCGTTTTTATTCAGCTACCGCCAAAAACCCAGCTTCACCAAGATGATTCATTGCAAAAAGCCAGGAATTGTAGATTTTTCGTACTAAAAAATTCGTAGTTTTCTGATATCCAAAACTTTACCAGTTTCATATCGGAAAATTTAATAATTAATGTTCCGACTGCTCAACTATTTAACCATAGATCAATCAAACTTTCCTCCTCTACCAACGTTAAGTCAGATGGAGATTGAGTGCCGAATAGGTTTTAAAGTAATGTGTCATTATAACATCGCATTCAATTTGGGCAGCCTGAAGTGTTTAAAATTTTAGAATATCTCGTGATCATCCCCTTAATCATGGCACCACTGCGCATCGATTCGCACATTTCGAAAAACTCGGGCCTAAACCAAAAGAAAAGTATTTCTTAAAACTGATTTTGTTATCAATCTTAAATATGTATTTTACTTTACTGTATTAAATGAATATGGAAAAAAATATTACAGGAAGAGCAAAAAAATATATGGGCTCATGAAATATTGGGTGAATACAATTAAACATTTTTAATGTAGAACTTCATTGTCACAATAATAAAATCATGTTTTATAGTGACATTGAACACTGCGAGAAAATTCTAGTGCATCTTTTTTGTTAAAGTAAACATTTGAAATTATAAAATGGAGCACGTGTTGAACATTTTAACCAAAAGCTGTAAAAATTACGTGAACAACCAGCTAGTATATCATAAGTGATATAGCATAGTGGGATATGGTGGATATGATTTATTTGGATTATCGTATATTTGGTGCCATTCCGCACACTTGTATGTGAGTAGCGTTTACTAACAAGGCAATAATTATGACATATGACCCATTCCGGCCGCCCGACGGTCAACACCTTCAAATAATATGTTAGTGGCAATATTTCAGGAAACCGCTGAATCCAGGTGATATTTCAATTTCCTCTGACGTCAAACTGAAATTTCAGCCAAAGTTTCGGGCTCCTAATGTTGAATCTGTGTATTTCAGGATTCGCGCTATTTTGCTCTATTGTTTAATTTATACTACTTATTAAGCCGCTCAGGGATGATTTAGATTGTCCGACACAAAGGTTTTAGTTGATTGCTATTTAAGCTGTAGCTTTTCAGGTCGTTCATTTGACGAGAATACAAGCGTATAGCAGGGAAATTTATGGTGAGATTTTGATATGTTTTTAATTATAAGATTTGGGTCCAAAATAGTTATCAACAATAAAGGTGGATGTGAAACTGAAATCAGGAAAATAATAGGGATTGCGAACAGTGTTACGTCAAAGCTAGAACTTATCTGGAGAAAGACACATCTCTCGAAGAGTAAAAATATGTAAAATTTTCTCAATATTCCTGTGTGCGTCAGAAACTTGGATAATAAAGACTGAAGAAAGATTTTTTCTTGGAAAACGAAACTGTGCTGTAGAAATTTGTTTTTTCTCTTCTTTAATTAAGTGAACCGTTGCACAACAGCGAACGCATCAGCAACACCGCTCTACTGGATCTAATGGCACACCAAAGTGAGGAAATCGGAGTACACTGGCATGGTTTTTTTATTTTATTATATTGATAGAATATATATAACCGAAGTCATAGGTATTATAATACCTCCGACGGAAAAAAATCCGGTGTCTGTGGCATTCGAGAGGAGTAGCACAGCGCGGGGTTTGAACCAGCAACCATCCGCACGGAAGTCCTGTTAATTACCGCGCGGCTATGCACCTCACTGGAGCCAATTGTAAGGTATTAAATCAACAAAACGAGGGACAAATAACTCAAAATTAGAAGTCTCAGAAACTATCAAGATTATGTACTCGGTGTATTCTTCAGTTTACCACATTTAAATTTGAGTGAGGAAAAGGTAAATAGAATAGTTTATAAAAGATCAAGTAAGGATTAGGCCAAGGCAAATGATGATAGAAAGGTTTCGAAACTTATTAGCTGTGCCAATACAGATATATAATACGATAGTATGTACATATCAGAACTTTTCAACAAAGGTATTGATGTTTGTATCTGGTATGAAATATAAATTTAAAAAAAAAACAGATGTACATCTAAAGGAGTCGTCCCAAATACTTTTATAGGCGCCAGCGAGGTTCGCAACCCACTGCGTCGTGTCTCTGGTGATGGAAATCGAAGGAACGCGGGCATAGCAGAGGACTGAAAAGAGCCAAATCAAGTCTGTATAAATTTGTGAACTCTGAAGAATACATGGGGTGTCAAGTGATTAGGGATGATTGTGAACTTAGGGCTCGGGTGTTCAGTAAGATGAAGGAAGCACTCTAAGATAGTTTGGGCATGTAGAAAGAATGAGTGCTGAAAGACAAAAAAAAAACAAATATGCAGTGTAAATGTGACTGCAATGCGTGAGAGGAAGATCAACCAAAGTGTAATTGGATCAAGTGAATGATATTTTGAAAGAGGGAAACTTAGAAAGTCAGAGAAATTATAGGAGTTCTATAAAAAGGAATGGATGAGTATCGAGATGAAAAGATCAGTACTCTATTCTTTCTATTCTCTTTATTACGTGATGGTATGTATATACGTAAAATAAACAAATTTTATGCTTAAGATGCTCAAAATTAAGGGATTGTGATATATGATACCCCAGACTGTTTTTTCAGTTTGCCACATGTTTGAAGAGTAATCAATGTTTTTTTTTCTGAAAAGTAAACTTTAATTTATCATTCAGATATTTATTAGCTCTGCTATATTAAATATTTTCAATTTGTTCACTGAATTTTAAAATTAACATTTAGTTAACGAAACGACGTCTAAAAATGTATTCAATATTTTGGTACGAATATAAACTCATTGCTCTCAGTCATTCGTAAAGTCGTCAATTCATCCATTGTCAGTTTTGTAAATCAGAAACTTAGACTCCTCATCTGACAATCATTAGCAGCTACTCACTAGTTTGCATTGTACATACTATGGTCATTTCTGTAAAAAATGGACATCATTTTGTTATTACAAACTCTTCAAGTTTCCATTGGTTCACTCATTTTTATTATTCGTAGGGTATTTGCATCATATGATATTTAATTTTTTTAGCTAATTCTCTATTTTGAATACCAATTCAAAGTTTTGCTAGAATAAAATTTTGCATAATTTGTCTTTTGTTTATTTTTGTTTATTGTTTATGAAGAACGAGAAAATCTACATTATCTTGTTAATAAGGTGCTTTTCTCTCACACGGTGGGTCCGAGTTCGATTCCCAATGATATGAAAAATAATGAAAATGCATCCCAATCTGATTTAAGAGTTTGTTTGGTAGAAATATTCGCACGCACTGGACGTATGCGAGTATTGCCCACGTGCCTGATAGTATGTTATATCAAATGCGCACGATGGCACACTATGATTTATTTACCTACTGCAGTGGTTTTAAACCGAAAAGCCAATTACTGGGGCCGAATATAATATTGTCTCCCGGGAAGATGTTCGCATTATCAATTCAAATGTATATATTATATATCATACAAATGAATAAAATTAAACTAGCGATATTTATAACAGAATTTATTACGGAATTTTGTTTTATTAAAAATACGCTATTGAAAAAAAGTTTATTATATTATTCGATTACTGCTTCAAAATGGTTATAATAAAATACATGTGCAAAATTTGTGTATATTTATTTGCTTTATTTTCAAAGTATTCCTAAAAATCTTATTCAAAAACGTTGTTCTATTTCTACCTAAAACTCCTACACATTTGTTAGTTTCAGATTCATGAATTCTGTTTGAATACAAATCACAACATTTGTTGACTTCGGATAAGTGACTCTCAACTTTTCCTAAGTAAGATAAAAACGTCTCATCTAAAACTTACATAAAAATACTTTTAAGAAATCTCTTCTGTTCCTGAGTTGGACTCAAAGCCTCGCCAAAGGCTGGATTGTATAGTATCGGAACCGATTATTACGCGGAAAAGTCATCAATAGAGATAAAAGAACGTAAAAGATTTTTAGTTTTAAAGGTAAAATATAAGTCTCCATGGATTCAACATCTTAACACAGTCAATGGCTATCTCTTTCTTACGTTCGATGAGAAATCGATAATTTTTGCTGTGTTCTCCGTGACATTCTTTCATGCGTATAGTTTTGTCAACAGACCTCGCAATTCAACATGCGCGCATTGGTAATAAGGTTCCCTAAAGTAGGGTAATTTAACTCTCAAAGCAAATCGTTTAAAAAGAAAAATGATTTCTGATGTGTCTTGCCAAGATTTCGATTATTTTTCAAAATATAATAAAAACTACAGTATGTTGAACACCTCCGAAAATTAACTAAAATCGCAGAGGACCAAATAATCAAAAAATATTTCAAGACTTTTAGGGCATATATTATTTTCTTTTGGCATTATATATTTTTTGGTTTCGCTCTATTTACTTATCGTCTCATATTTGTAATCAATGCAACGATATTATTTAAAACTTAATTAATAAAATAGGCAGAGTAAGAATTCTTCTGAAGAGCATATGTTTAACACGTGTCTTTGAATTTAACCAAATTGCTTGTTTACCATACAAATATACTCGTACATTTCATCACCCTGTGTTTCTAACGGAGTAGGCAAATAGAACAGATCTTCTTACTTAGCGATCGCATCGCACAACTCTCATATTCATTTATCTCGTTTTTCATAAACTTAAAATATTCACAGTTCTCACTTTACATTTTTTAATCTAGCGCACTTGATCCAGCTACGTTTTTCTCGGCCTTTTACGCACGCTTTACACTTCTGACTTGTTTACTCGCTTACACATTTTTTTCATTTTCTCTACATCTCTAAAACATCTTTGCCAACCCTTTCTTCATTCTACTTAAAACAAACATATTTTACATTATTTCGTGCATTGATATTCCACAAAAGTGTTATTAAATGTAAAAGGTTTATTGATTTTTAAATAGATGAATTTGTTTAGCTATATTTCATAGATATTTAAAAAAATTACATTTTTTAACAATGTTAGCTTCAGGTTGCCTTTAAATGAGTAAAACAAATGTAAAACCTCGAAATATACTGGAATTTATTTAAAAACTGTGTATTATTTATTTTAATACACATAACTAAAAATCTAAAGACTTACATTGAACGGTGCTGATATAGAGAGAGTGAAAAAATTTAAACACTTCGGAAGTATCCTAGTGGAAGACCTCAACCCAGAAACCGAAGTCAAGTGCAGAATTGAATCGTCTCGTGTGGCTTTAAATAAAATGAGAAGCGTATTCTGCGATGATAATCTAAACTTGAAACTTCGACAACGGTTAGTCAAATGCTACGTTTGGTCGGTGTTATTGCATGGAGTGGAATCATGGATCTTCAAAGTTGGTAGTATGAACCGACTGGAAGCATTCGAAATGTGGATGCTCCAGAGAATGCTACGGATACCCTGGATATATATGGTCAGCAACACAAGGGTTCTTCAAAGACCCAAAGTTGATAGAGAGTTGCTGAATAGTATTAAAATCTGAAATGTATCATATTTGGGTCATTTACTTAGAGGAGCAAAGTACAAATTACTGCACCTGATCATCCAAGGCAATATAGAGGGTCGAAGAGGTGTTGGCAGGAGGCAAATCTCCTGGCTCCGCAATGTACGTGATTGGACTGGTATAAGGAGCGTCGGGGATCTTTTTCGGGCTGGCGGGGACAAAAATGCTTACTCTCAGGTGATATTCCACGTTGGGGGGACCTGACATGACACTGGAAAGAAGAAGAACTAAAATTCATCGACTTTTTTTTTCGAACTTTCATTTGAGAACCACTGTGCTAGTGTTATTGTGGATATGAAATCCCGCTTACATATTTCTAATATATGTTCAATTGTTTCGTGGTTAATAATGAAACTGTATTTCCTACGACTTCTCTCCATTCATATTTCAGCTTTTAAGAGCTACTTTCAACGTACAACCTTTTAAAACATGAAAAAACTTATGCTGGAGCCATTTTTATCGTAAAAAATTGTTTCTATTTACAGAAATATTCATACAATAAAAAGAGCATATTTTTTCTCAATCTTCGTAGAAATTCCCATTTAATATTTTTTAGATGAGAAGGCAGCACAAATAAAGCATTTTGAAATGTTGATGTATCAAAAGATTAATCTACATTTCAAAAGGCTTTTATTTTTAAGTGTTTGGGTTCAAGATCAGCTTTCTATGATTTTCTTGCCAAATATGTATCTACTAAGTATGCAAATGCTAAGCCTAAATAAAGGCTGTAGTCAGAATGTCCATGTCTTTGACACTGACAGAATTTCGGTTTGCCTTATTATTTTTATATTATATCGTGTTACATGGTTAATGCTTTGAGATTTGTTTATTCATTTAAATTTGGTATTTCTAAATGAGTACAGATTTATTTTTACTTAAATGCCATTGACAAAAGTTGGCTTACTAAATGGAGGTTTCTACATAGGGATATGAGTGAATAACTGATGCGAATGTAGTGTATGATAAATAATTGTTGGAGATGAATCTAATGTGTATATTAAGATTATGGTGCAATTGGGATAATATATGTAATAACTAGGAGCTCAAGTGTGTGTAAAGATGTGAATGCAGAGTAAAAGTGTTCTGGCTGAGTGTTCGAGTACTAAGGAGAAATATATGAAATTTATGATTAATGAATGAAAACACTTTATCACAGGCCTTACCTAGTGAAGTGGCTCTCTATGATATATCCACAAAATGGTGGACTTTTTGCATAATTTTGCACATCAACTCACGATGTAAAGTGCAAATATTGTATAATATACAGAAAAAAAGTTTTAAAACTCACTTCAAATATTAATAATCTTCTATTCTAATTAAATTTCATGTAAAAATGGGAAAAAATATCAAAGCTTAAAAAAAATTATGTTTATTTTCTTTGCACATAAACTTAAGTAATTATAAAAAATTACAGGTACAAAAAACAGTTAATGAAACAGAAAAGTTAAACTATCTTTCTTAACTTTATCGTTTTTACCCTTTTGTTGTGCATATAACTGCAAACACTACAAATTATTTTATTGAAATGCAACTTTCAATGGAAGAAAAAGTAATCGCAAGGAGATTGAGGAAATATGGTATGGACTGCATAGAATGATTATCTTAATCTATTTCCTAAAGATTGATGCTATAATAATTTCAATCAGCTCATTGTAAAGTAGAAAATATTGTATGAAGTGATAAAAACTGTAGAAGACACAGGCGAGATCATGTGAGAAAGAAGAATAATACAAGAATAACCTTCATGGTAATGTATAAAATACACTTATCGGAAGAAATCTTCTTACAGGATTAGAATATAGATCGGAGTCGACGTCTAAAGAGGGAACGATAACAGACCACAGGTCTGATTTAAATAATAATAATTTTATTCCAGCCATTGTTCAAAATAGTACAATATAACACAAGCCAAAACTTTACAAAAGAGAGCCAAATATACGTTAACAAATTTAGTGTAATATAAAATAAATGTAATGTTTTACAACTAAAAAGTAACATTGACAATAAATAATATGAAGTTGAAAAAAGAGTTTTAACAATATATAGGAAGCCAATTAAAAAACACGAAATATTTAAAATTCGTTAACCATTAGTTAGTTCATCTTATTATCTCGCTTTAATATTCGAAGCAGTAAGTTTTCACATCAATATCCGAAAATTGGCAATAAGACCCAATTACGTATTGTTTGAATTAAATAATTCCTCTCCTCGATTTAGTATCACGGGACCAAAATCCTATAATGCGATTTTGTATTGACACCTTAAATAAATGTATTCTATGTTAAAAGAAGATTCTTTAATTTTTTAAATCTTCTTGACGATATCAAAAACTCCTTGAATCATTCCTTTTGTTTTCTTTTAGAGGATGATCTTGAAATTTTCAAGAAAATAACGGCTGTTAAGGATTGTGTAAAATACAACACGATTTGAATTATCTTATTTCTCGGTCAGAAATCAATCACCTTTATTTCAATATTAATGTATATCTAACAATATTAATATTTCAATATTAATGTCTATCTAACAGTCTATCATACTCCCTAACCCTCCATCTATATACAAAATAGGCAGAAGTCCAACACCGAGTTACCAAATTAAAAGATATTGGGGTAGTTTTTAATGCCATTCTCACATTTGTTAACCATGTTTCGCAATTTGTACCGGACTGTTAGATTTTATAATTAGTATATCTCAAGACTTTGAAAGTACCGATATTCAGTGTAATTCGTGTAAGTATTTATATTATATCTAAATTAAAATATGCCATCGATATTTGGACTCCCCATCAAGTAAAACATAAAAATATGCTGGAACAAATACTACAAAAATCTGAGATATATGTTATGTATGATATATGTTATGGTATAAAACGAAGGAAGATTATCCAAAATTTGCACCTCATGTTGAACTGTTAACAGTACTCAATTATAAAAGCCTTAAAAAAAGTACTTTTACTTAAACTGGCTCGCAATATTAGCTGTACTTAGTTCTTATGTTCCCAACAATTACAAGCGTGCAACAAAACGTTCTCTTTTCTATGTACTAACTAACATGACGAATTTTATGGTTTAACACTCAGTGACGCGCGGTTAAGTATTTTTTTCAAATGAATAAACAATCAAACCCACATTATGCAATTAGAGTAGTTTATTTAATGTAGGAATAAAAAAAATTGTCTGTGGTTAGAGCAGGATCATGGAAAGAATAATGTCGTTACTTTGAATGGCGTTAGTAAAAATGTATAATGGTCCAAAACTTTTATTTTTATCTTCCTCTCGGGGCAAGGCGTTTACGTGACGTTTTCTCAGTAATTGCAATTAAACCATGTATCGTTGTAGATCCTTCCAGAGGGATCAGTTTCATAGAAACTTGTTCAAATTCACATTCCTAAAAATGCACAGTTCTTTAAATTTTTCATTTTAATTTCATTTTCGAACCCTTAAATTTTTTGTAGCATTTGCTCTGAAACCTATTCAAATCTGTTATCAACTTTTTAAAGCCTATTTTAAAAAATGTTTAAATACAAGTTTAAAATGGACTATGAACATTACTAATAAAATATTTTTTTCATCATAACCATCAAGACAAACCTACATTGGCATTCTTCAAACAGTGGTTAAATTTATTTTTATTTCTCTTCAATAGTGTGTGTGATTTGTTTTTCCTGAAATCTGAATCCCATTTTCTTTTCTCCTTTTCTCCCAACACCTATTATGCCCCGTCGTATGATATTGATTCGCTATTCGCGATACAAAATTCACAATTTTAATGGAAAGATGAACTAAACACATGCATAATTCAAACGTCTTGTGATTATAGAGAACCACTTCTCTTTCACCTACATCACAAACTCAACAACCACATCAAAATCATGTTCATCGTCATTAACTAACCATTTTCTTGATTTATTTTTATAATACAGCATTGTAAACAAAATCTCTTTGGTTGATTCGAAGAAATTGACAAGTGGCAATACACATCTTATTATAAATTGCACTCAGCATGATAGCTCAAAAAAGGTGTGATAAATAATCAAAAATGTTTTGTCACTTCTGTATAATATTGTTAGCTGTCCCGTTGCCCCTTCATATATTGTGGAAAATGTTCAGCGTCTCTCCACTCAAGCGGAGTTGCTTAACATTTTTTCCATTTCACCACTCTTCATTTTCACGTCATCCTTTTTTAATATGATGACCTCCGTGACCTAGTTGATTAGACCTTTACTTCATAACCTGGAGGGGGTTAATCCAGCTCCTGTCGGATCCCAGAATTTAAAAATAGATTCCAGTCTGGTTTGCATTTAAGGGTTGTTAAACATATTTCTGGTTGGTTAGAAGATATTGCTACATAGCAATAAGTCCGCCAGTTTGTACATACAATGAAAGTGTAATATAATACAATATAATAAATAGCATTAGGCTCTGGAACCAGTTACCATCTAATATAAGACTTACTCTATCATTGGCGCATACTAAACAGCGATTAAATAGCAATATATTCCCCTTCAGTGGCATTGCGTGTTTCCTGATTCCCTTAGTATATTTGTTACTAATATATTTTCCTATCTTCTATCCCCACTTCATATTGTTATATGTATTTGTTATATTTAGTTGTTGAGTTATATTTATCTCTTTTTCTTATTTTTTTAACGTTTATATTTACATACAAATCTTCACCGAACACGGGAAAAGAAACTGTTAAACAATTTTTCTGGTCGGTTGGAAGAGTTGCCTTTTAGCAATAAACAGTCCAAATTTTACGTTGCACAATAAAGTGTTCTAATAAACATATAAATATTTATATTAAATTATCCGAAAATATTTTCTTCCGCAATGAAGTACATAGTTATAATTATTTATTAGTACAATTCCTACATACCAAGACTACAGACATTGGAACTTTGACTCTAAGAGTAAAATTAAAAAGTTATTGTTACTAAAATAAATGGAGTGTATTATATGGGTTTGCTTTGTTATTGTGTTGGGGTTGTTTTAAACAGTTATATTTTCTATTTAATATGAAATATAATTTTATGTTTTTTTCATAATATTTTGTATCAAAAAGGTTATTTGACCGATAAAAAAATGAATCAATGAAGGTCGTTACCCTCTCGTGATCTGTTACTAGAAATTCAGGATAAATTCTTAAAAATATCATCCTATAAACGTTTATCGCCCTATTTATTTCAGCCATTATGCTCGTTTTTGAATGTTATAGAACGTTAAGCGTTCAAAATCCGGATCTAAGCCGCTAAAGTATGAAGAAAAAAAAGGATTCTGGCGCCAAATTCCAGTTTACAGTCTGACGTCACGAAGGTAACCGAGGTTTTGCTTTACAGGAAATAAAAATGGATAAATACCTCTCAAATTGGTATTCAGGGATAAAGCGGATTGAAAGATTTATTTTATGATTCTCCATAATATATTTCTTTTTAATACTTCGAAATGTTTCGCTTTGATCCTGGTTTATTTACCAAGTTTCATTCAGAGAAAAATCATAGATACTCAAAAGAAACAATCGTTGTTTTGTAACATCAGTTAAAAATAACTATATTAAAATCCTTTGAAATGAAGATTCGATCAACGATAAATTGGATCACATTTATACGTGACACTTCTTATGGATTTTTTAAAACGTATTTATACTTATAATTTTTTTAATAAAATAAATAAAATACTTATTTTTATTTTATATTCACTGCTATTTTATTTTAGTTCACCGCCGGTTTCAAAGACGTCCGTTTTACTTGTCAAGTAAAGTTGAACTAAATTATGTCTAAAATATATTTTTTCCAATTGTCATGGGTACAGGAAAGGGAAAGAGAAGATAGGTTAATAAGGGGAGGATAGTAGGCAGGCGACAAAAATATGGATTTTGAACGGAAAACATATTTAGCAGAGGACTATTATTGAAATTAACTTGATTGTTTATAATGTTGAGACTTAATTTAACGCTTTTTTTTAATCTCCAAAATTTCTAAGTTGTCCAGCCGCAATCCCTCTCGGCTCGTGTGCAGAATCCGCAAACAACAATCAGTATCCAATGAATGTTTTTTTTTTCTGTTAAGTGAGACATCTCAATTTATACGTGTTTACAGTGAAGTATTCAAAGCATTCGCCTACCTAACTAGGTGTATGCAGGTTACATAGCAGGTGGATTTCACAAAATAAAACAAAAAAATAATAAACACATATAGAGCGATCATAAGAATAAAAATTACACTTAAACTGAAGATAAATAAAATCCTACAAATAGCCACATTGTACAAAGAAAGATGAATAAAATCATTAAATTTACAAAGAATTGTCGACACACCTCGACTCGACAGCCTCGACTGAATTGTCGACACAAAAAACACTAATTAATTCAAGGAAATCAAGGAAAAGGAATTGATCGAAATTTGTCTTTAATGTGTTTTAGTTATTTATTTGTATAATAATATCGCTTATAAATTAAAAAATGTAGGATAATTTCATACATTTGTTTTATTTTTTTTTTCTTCTATTTTTGGACGAAGATTATAAGGATCATTTTTCTCCCTACCACCCGGGATAATCAAGCGTCTACTCGAGTAATAAAGTCAGTAATCGAGTAAGTCAATTTAAATTATTTCCCCGATTTTAAACCTGTGAAATCAGCAATCCTTGGGTTAAGGTAACTTGTGGCATGGTCGCAGTCATGAATCAATGGGTATCTTGTTATTTTAATAGGAAAAAAATATGAAATATTTATATAAAATCATTTCTTACGGGATAATATTACAAACATAACATTGCAAATGCATTTTATTAGAGTTTTAATTCAAATGAATATTTTCGTATAAAATCTGTCATAGATTAAAGCAGTTCAATGTATCCAAGATATGTTGGTAGGTTGGAAGAAATTGCTGAAAAGCAATGAACCTGAAATATGTATTTTGTTTAACCCTGTATATAAAGGAATGAAGATTAAATTTAAAATATTTTAGTATCTCTTATTGTTTAAGGTAACCAACCATTCAAATACATTGTATTTTAGTATATCTTGTTGTTTAAGGTAACCATCCAAATACATTGTATTTTAGTATATCTTGTTGTTTAAGGTAACCATTCAAATACATTGTATTTTAGTATCTCTTGTTGTTGAAGGTAACCATTCAAATACATTGTATTTTAGTACCTCTTGTTGTTTAAGGTAACCATTCAAATACATTATATTTTAGTATATCTTGTTGTTTAAGGTAACCATTCAAATACATTGTATTTTAGTATCTCTTGTTGTTTAAGGTAACCATTCAAATACATTGTATTTTAGTATCTCTTGTTGTTTAAGGTAACCATTCAATTTATGTATCTCTTGTTGTTTAAGGTAACCATTCACATTGTATTTTTCTTGGTATAAAATTTCTTCCACTTATTTCGTAAATGCTTGCTCTCATACTTGAGATACGGGGAAGGAAATGTTTGAAAATTACGTGCAATTTTGTTCACATTCCTTCAGCATAGAATTTGTTACTTTTTAAATTTGTCACACAGCTTTTAAATTTGTCACAAACATTGTTACTTTTTAAATTTGTCACAAAGCTAAGTTTTAGTCCGAAAATAATATTGAATATGTAGAGTATTTTATTAGTACAATTATTGGGGCTCAAAGTTTGGTAGGGTCGCGGTGGTGCATGTTTTGCCGGAAAATGTGTGCCTATAAAATACCGCGTAACGCCATAGTTGCATTCCATCAGCAACACTACCAATAGTCCTACTCCTAGCGTCCACGAGTGGCCTCTTAAGCCCCGCGAGCCCTGGGCAATGTGGTAACTGGCATATTACCATCAGTGCCATAGCAGATAGGAGAGGATGAATGTGCGAGTGTCCGGCGCCATAAAACCGGACCCCCCCGGCTAAGGGAGGGTGACCCCTACAGAAACACCTATCAGGGAAGGCAACGGGAAACCACCCTGATTATCATTCCCAGGATATCACTATGGAGGAAGGCAGACGTCTTGGCTGCGAAATATAAGAGACTGGACCGGAATGAGACGTGTGGAAGAGCTGTTCCGGATCGCGCAAGACAGAGAAGCCTTCGCCAGAGTGATTGCCAACGTCGGGGGGACCTGACAGGGCACATCAAGAAGAAGAAGAGTATTTTAATTATTGAACAAATAGAATAATTGAAGTTTTGATCAAAATAAAACAGTGAACAATATTTGAAAACACTTACATTATAAGAGACATGTACATATACTCGTACATTGTTGTAACTTTATCGTTTAATAAAAGTGAAAATCATTTAGTCGAAAAATTACTAAAAAATAGTCATATAATACCTTTTAAACGATTAACTATATTGGCATTAAAACATGTTTTATTTTAACGTAAGAAAAACGAACTGTGTAGCATAGTTGGTTAGACGCTTGACTTACACGCGAGGATTTTTGTTCCGATTCACAATAGCACCTGACATCAAAAAGTTCCCAGCCCGGTAAAATAGTTCGTTGGTAACAATAGTCTCATACGCCGAGTATGTGTGCGAGTGTTATTGTTATGAACTGCAAATTCCATGCCTACTCCAATGGTTCTAAACCCGAAGGCTCTATTACTGGGACCGAATATAATATTGTATCCTAGCCATACGCAAGAAAATGTTTAATATATGAAATTAGTTCGTTTTTATCAGACACTGTTTCACACCGCTTCATGTAACGGAATAACCCTACCGGTTTCAAGGTTTCCCCCTCATCATTAGGGGAGCACAAAAAGGCTCTTTTTTATATTAAGTCATGTTTGTGCTCCCTGATGATGACACGAAAACCTTGAAACCGGTAGGGTTATACATTTATATTGTATAAAGGGGAATAAACAGTGTTTGACAAAAAAAATTACAATGTCTTTCAACCTCCACAATGTGAATGCCTTAACTTTAAATAATATAAAATAAGTTCAATACTGGAATATAAATCAGATTTTTTAAGCAAAAATTTTAGTTAATAGTGTGATTTGTAATTGTGGTTTTTATCTTATCAGTTTGATAGAAAATTTAAGATAAATTATTTTATTTTTAACAAATCAGTTCTTTAATTTTCAGTTGAATATGACACATTCGTAATAAAATTATTGCTCTTTTTTATATTATTTATTACGAAGATTTAATATGAAACCTCAAGACTTGGAGTTATTTATGGTAATGTCACATAAGTTGACATCTTATTATAGATAGTTTAACTCCCCTTTTTCCTCTCTTTCTCCCAATTCTATATCTTGCCGGATATTAAACGTTTAAGTCACGTTTTCTTCTACTTTCATAGAAATATGTCGAAATCATTTCCGATGAGAAAAAGTCAAAAGAAAAAAATACACTTGGAATTACTTATAATATTTTTAATTTAAACGTGTTTATAGTAATTTATTCCGTTAATTTAATCGTATGGTAGATACCCTATAATTTTGACTGACAATTTTTTTAAATTTATTTATTTTACACATGACAAGAAATATACATAATTTTCGAAAAAAACAACAGGTAATTTAGTTTGGACACACAATTTTAATGGATCTGGGTTTGTTGCCTTTCAGTTGTCGTGTCCCCATTAAACTAGGATTTTGACTATATCTCACTGAGGACATATAGCGTGAAAAAATAAATCGATATTTCTTTACGATGTTTCATTATATAAAACCCCGTTGCACATTCTCATCAACCTGACAACCAGTGGCACTTAATTACACATGTTTGCATCACGCGAAATCAAACTCCTCACACTTCATCACTCCAGACATACCAAAACATTCATCCAACAATATACCGCACATAATCATAAGAAGGATAAAAAAATATGTATGAAAATATAAAAATCTATCAGTTGTTTCTTTTTGCTTAATGATATAATAGATTTACTTACATTTTTAGCAGAATGTAATATCATTTCAAAAAACGCATATTTAAAACACATTAAACGATATCTTAATTTACATTAATCAACATCATCATTATCTGCTACGTCAATGTTGACGTAAGAATAAAGAAGAGATCTCGACCTTCTTTTACCTTACTACACATTTTTCGCTTTTGCCAGATCCATACACTTCAACATTCATACGAGGGTTACTACTTAAGTTTTGAGACAGACAAGTAAAAACAAATATTTATCATCGAAAATGGCTTAATTGTTTTTTTAAAATACTTTCCATGAAGATCAATACACTTTTGCATGCGTTTGAACCAATTTTCGAAGCACTTTTTCCACTCCGAATGAGGTCACTTCAAAACATGCGTTTTGAACGCATCAACCGCTTCTTCAGGCGTCGAAAAACGTTGACCTCGCAATTTATTTTTGATGTTCGGGAATAAAAAGAAGTCATTGGGTGCCAAATCAGGGCTGTATGGCGGATGACCTCAATTCGATGATTTGAGTGCTCAAAAAGTCACTTGTTTGAGCCGATGTGTGGGAGCTCGCATTGTCGTGGTGGAAAATGATCCGTTTTCGGCGGTTGGTTTTCCTAACTTCTCCGAACATTTTTGGCAAAAAAATGGTAATGTACCATTTAGAATTGACCGTACAACGTTTTACTAAAGGCACTGTTGCGACATGACCATTTATACCGAAGAAACAAATTTGCTTGTTTTGCTTCGTGCGCGATTAACTTTTGTTGGATTTGGCTCGTCTTGAAAGACTCATACAGTCGACTGCTGTTTAAATTCTGGCTCATATGCATAGATCCATAATTCATCGCCTGTCACAATCTTATAGACGTCTTTTGAAGCACCGCGATCGAATTTTTTCAACATTTCTTTGGACCAATCGACACGAGTCTTTTTTTGAGCGATTGTCAAATTATGCGGTATCCAACGTGAACAAATCTTTTTGACGGCCAAATGTTCATGCAATATTGAATATATGCAAGTGAAACTAATGCCCAAACATTCTTTAATCTCACAATAAGTCACATGACGATCTTGCAATATTAGTTCACGCATAGCATCGATGTTTTCTGGCACAACAACGATTTTGGATGACCTTCACGAAATTCGTCCTGGAGCAAACTACGACCACGATTGAATTCGGAAAACCAGCGAAACACAGTGGCCCGGGATAGTGCTTTATTACCAAAAGTCGAAACAAGTTGATCGGCACACTGTTGTTGAGTTAGTCCACGTCCAAAATCATAAAAAATCATCGCACGAAAATGTTCACGATTTAATTCCATTTTTGACAGAGATGAATTTTTCAAGTCACTGTAAACAACGCAAATAGCACTCGTATGACAAAAATTTTTGAGCGCATATACCATTAAAAACGTCAAACTTTACAATGCTGATGTCAGATTCGACTATCTACACTGGTGTTGCCATATCTTAAAACTTAATTTACATCCCTCGTACTCTCCTTGTACGCCACTGGTACAAAGAACTGTAACAATAGATGGATGGCTGCTGCTCGATGCTCGGAGAATTCAGCTCACGTTCAAAAGTCGTAAATCGGTGAAAGGCAGCAGGGTGAAGAGATTCCTCTCAAGCAAAACACAGTAGGCAGAGTGAACCGAGAATGATTTATTTGATCTTTGGCGCTTCTTATGTGCGATCAATCGCTCATCGCATGCACCTGTTTCCGCCTCTGCATACCATCACAACTCGCAAAATGTCACAATTTTCGTAAGTTTTGCGCATGCAGAGGCCGGCCGACTTGCGATATAGTCTCGCGATGACCGCGTACAAGGTGCATTTCTGTTGCGGTGAACAACAAACATAAATATACATACAAAATACCAAATACCATCAAAATATACCTACATATCAAACATATATTACATGTTAAACAAACTAGAAAACAAATATGAATATGTTTTAAAGGTGATACATACGTCCGATACACTCATATTACGAGTATAATGTATTTTTACTTCACCCTATATCTGAATTTGGTTAATTATGTCATAGCAAGTTTTTCTAGGCATTACTAAAGTTCTCGTATTTTTATTGTTTCTAAGTAGCCGAAGGATCATATTTTTCCAGTATCTTTAGCTCTTAATGTACGAGTACATTATACAATCACAATATTTTTTATCAATATATACATTAAAATAATTATATAAGAAAAAATATTTTCCTGTATTTAAATAATTTATTCGAAAACATATTCTACATAAATCGTAGCAACGATGCTCAAAATTGAACGAATTAAGCTAAAGATTTACATACATCTGTAGAATAAAAAAAACTATTTATTTTATTTCTTTTTCTTTTAACCTATAACATTTGTCTTTGTTCATTTGAAATCTTATTCTGTAATTTATTGTTCACAACATTGTTTCCTAAATGTTATGGTTTTGCGATAACATTATAACTCTTTCCTCCGAACACGGCATTCTCATTGTTATAAAAAAAATGTTCAAAGCATCTGAGACATCAAACGATTCGGAACCGTTATGAAAATGATTTGATTTTTTTTACGAAATCTCATTTCATCCCACCGATTCAATAATGCGAAAACAAAGGAAACAGATTTTTACATGCCGCAAACTTAAAGTTTAAAACAAAGATTCTAAACCTTTGGCACGTGGCTTTATGAACAATGATAGTTTGGTAAATATTTCAATGTACATATCCCTCTTCAAAATGTGCTGAATACTGAGCGCCATGCGCTGAGATATCTGAAACTTAGTGCATCATTTGTGTCCATTCTTGCTGGTCCCGGGCCCTATTGAGTACACCATTTCAAAAGGATCCTGTAAATTATCTTACTTGTCTTTCTCTCATAAACAATATTTTCTCAATTTTACCCGCAATTACCTACTTCTCAAAACTTGGTTTTCCTCTCTGGCAAAAAAGATATGTCAGGATTCTTATTATGTAAGTCGTCAAAAGATTTCCGGTAATCACTAACAGAGACTTCCTGCCCGGTATCGCACGGCGGAGCTTTTCAGAGAGTATCGGGTCCTGATCATAGCCAATTTCCATCTCAAATCCATTCTCTGGCACTACTATTGAGAGAAAGGGAAGATGCAGACTCAGCAGAGACACACGACACGCATGGCAACTAATAAAATGTTCACCATCCCTAGAGTTAAAACCTCTTGCCCAAAGGCAATATGCTTATTTGGCTCCCATGACGTACAATGGCGTGCCGAATTCAATAAAGATAAAGGAAGGAAAACCATTTAGACAGTCGATCGGAGCGTGGTTGTTATTGCGACAGGATTTTGAGTACTTGGGCTTTCAGGATGAATGACGTGTGGAAATTACGTGTGGAAAAGATTTGTGTGGGCTCTTGAGTGTGGGCTTCTTTTTGTTGTTTTGATTTTTGTTGTTTTGTATTTGTATAATGTTTCATAATGTTTCCAGTTGTAATTGAGTGTAACTGTTTGTCAGGTTGATGAGAACGTGCAACGGGGTTTTGTTTTTGTGTAATCAAAAATCGGAAAGAAGTATCTATTTATTTTTTCATGCTAAATATTCTCAGTGAGATACAGGCAAAAGCCTAGTTTACTGGGGATACGACAAATGAAAGGCGACAAACCCAGATTCATTATAATAATGTAAGTCTAAATTAAATTACCTGTTGTGTTTTCGCAAATTATGTATATTTCTTGTCATGTGTAATAATAAAAAAAAATATATGAGACGTTGCATAAAAATTAAGCTTTGTTGCAGACAAACAAATTGTTTGATTTTAAGGTTGAATTGTAAGAAATTCCTCGACAAATATAAAAATATACTTGATATTAATTAAGAGAAGTGATGATACTCGTCAACACTGCGAGTATCGTTACTTCTCTTATATGTTTATGACGCATGAACCGTATCGGTAGCCATAATTTATAAAATGTAAGTTTTCGAGATGTATTTAGTGAATGAAATTGAAGATGTCATAAAAGATCGTGTAAATAATGACATGAAATTGGAAATAATAAAGAAAGGAAGATAACCTTTCAACACTTTTATCTTGATCACTTCATCTGAGAACCAAAACACCACCACCTTTAAAAATGTATAATGGTGGGCAAGCGGTGACGGAGGAAGACAAAACCTTGGATTTTCAGCATAAGTAGCTTGACATAGATGAGCGTTAAATAATTGAATGGTTGGAGCAATTTGTGATCCACGATCAACATCTAGACCTAGAGACGGCCATGGTACCCAAAAGGAAATATTGAGATATTTAGTTTTCAATATTTTCAGTATCTTAACAATATGTCATGTCGTAGAATGGTTATTCTTGATCAAAGTCTAGACATGATCGTCATCAGTGGTTATCAATTTTCTAGAGCGGACACCATTTTCGAGTGTCGTATCCCGACTATAGATTTTTATACATATTTGACACATGTGATCGCTTATTTCATTAATGTATGATCTACATTTTTAACTGTATGTTGTACGTTGGAACTTAAGGACGTACGTTACAACAAGTGACGGTAACGTACGTTGGAACAAGTGACAAAAATGACTTAAAATGAAAAAAAAAAAAATCTTTTGTCATTGATTTTATATAACAGTTTTAGAACGAAGCTGGTTATCTTAGATAGCTAGATTATTGGGTTTTAAGTTATTAACTTTTTTGCGAATTGTTACAGTATTGTTTCGAGTTTATTTATTTATTACTAGCCAAAAGCCGGGCATTGGTTAGACTTTCTGTTTTCGAACTGAGCAAACTTCTTAAAATTCAAAATTTAAAAGTTTTTTTAAGTTTAATAGAAAAGACAAGTTAATAAAACTAAACTTAACTTTGGTATAAACAACCCTTTATCTGAAAAACACAGAAGTTTTAAGAGTTGGAATGTTTTACATATAATACAGACGAATACAATTCTGGATCATATTATTTAATTTTGAGGTAAATAATAATTATTTTAGTAAATAACTTAACGAATTGTTAACTTTTAAATTGTTCTGTAAATCGTTGAAACTTTCATTGAAAGAAGTGTCAAAATTTAGAGGTAATTTTCATGGCAGACCGTTCTATGCGTGAACTATTTTTTCATGGTCAAATGTAAGTTTGAAATGTGAATTCGCTGTATTTGAGCATGTTGATTGAAAAATAGATTGTTGTATGTTCTCATGCAATATAGTTTATGGGTGTGCACTTGTTTCCCTTTTTTGTGTTATATTTTTAGAGAAAAACATATCACAAATTTGGAGCAAATGTTAATTTAGGTGAGAATGTACGAGTAGATAGACTTCGCTTCGCTCGTTCATAATAAAATGTCTTGCTGTTATTAATGTTTTCTGTTTTGGGGTTCAATTAGGGTATATATAGAGGTACTATGTCCATGATAAGATAAAATTACTTCATTTTCACCCCAGAAGTATCCAAGGATGCCACAACCAGCCTTCATTCGTGTTGGTTTACAGGGCGTTACTCGATGTTCTGAGGTAACTATTGTATTTTTTAATATATTTCCGTCATTGTTTTGCAAGTTTTCAATAAAATGCATTTGAGAATAGAATAAAAAAGATATAAAATATTGTCAGATTTCTTTTGACTAATATTTATATTGTATTGTGAAGAATTATACTTTTGGTATATACAGTAAAACTTGGTGAGCTTATTGTCAAATGAAAATTACTTCGAGCTTACCAGTAAGACAAAAAAACGCCTAATTTAATAAAGACTCTGCCTCCATGTAAATTGAAAGTCAAATAGTTAAACGTTATATAACGAAGGAAAAATTAAACAATTTACAAATAATCTAAAAGTTTGTGAATCATCGTTTCAAAGTACATGATTTGCCTTCAACACGGATGTCGTTGATATTTTATTTCCTCTCAATCCGTAATATTTTCCGTCACTATGCGAATTCCACGCTTAGAAACATAAATAACGTAAACCTTTTTCCTTGTCGTAGGGTCTCGTTTGAACAGCGCCGTAACAGCGAGAGGTACGGGTCAATGAAGCTGCTACATGGCAGGATTCGCTTGAGATATCTAGTACATAATATATTTGATCGTTGTCATAACGTTTGAACACTGCCATATAAATCTTAAGGTGACAGGAGAAGTTACAAGTTATGTCAAAGTGAAAAGTTTCAAAGATATAATGTGGATTACCATTACTTAATAATAAAGTTTATTAAAATATTATGATTATGGAACAAGTTACCGGCTGCCATAAAACTCTCGCCCTTGTTAATTTACTTCAAACAACGACTTAAAAAACTCTCCTCAATGACAAAATGTATTCCTCCACATATTTAAAAAAAAAAAAATTCCAGTTTTTATGAAATTTGCAAATATTTTGTTAACAGGTGGTTTTGTTAATCTTTAGGTATATTTTTGTATTATTTACTATATTTGAAAATTACATTGTAATCTAAACTCAGTAATCTACACAAAATCTAAGTAACTTCAGTATGATAGGTTGGAATAAATTAATGTATGGCAATAAACTTCATATATGTTTTATTTTGAATGTAAATAAACTTAATAAAAGAAGAATAAACGACGTTTACTTAAAAAGTTTTATTAAAACTAGAAGCAAAAATACTATTTTGGAATCCCTGCATTATATTGTTTTTGATATTTTCCTGAAAACGGAAACTTTGATTCATCTGAAAAGTCGTAAAAATTAAGGAAGGGTGATAGTTAGATTGAAGAGTGTTCAATAACATTTACAATAGCATGCCTGGTTTTGCTGTGTATAATGAAAATGAACTATATTTTACAAATTCGTATTCGTCTGTTGCACAATTTCACTATCATAAATCTTTCCAAAATGCCTGCATTATATTGTCATTTCTCTTGAAAAGTGTGAACTTAAAAAAAATCTTGAAGACGACATCAGGCTGCCTGCTATAGGACCAGCCTTGAAAATCTATAAGAAACACTGTCTTCAATTAAGCATTTATTAAACATGTTTAAAACAGTCAATAACTATTTTTTTTCAATAAAATCATGTTAGTTTCACTGTTTAACACAATATTTTTTGTCAACTTTTGTAAAATTAAGAGGTTGTATAACAGGCGACGATTTCAAGTATTATTTATATCTCAAAAAAGCTGAAAATTGTAAATATTCTCTCGTACATAAGTTAATTATTAAAGATTTGAGGCTTTCATTAAATTTACAATGAGATCTCTATAAAACCTTTAGGTTTAAAATCACTGGAGTAGGCAAAGAACTCGCAGTACGTCATTTCACGTGTTCAGTTACACTATCGCACATAATGGACTGAGAACCCGAAACCTCAGAGTGAAATTATTAGAAACTAGATCACGAAGAAAAATTATACAAAACCATTTAAAGTTCAAAATTTATCCATCTGTAAATTGTCATTGTTAACTTACACGAAGTTTTCCAAAAAATCGCAAATATTTTCCAAGAATTTTCAACAACGCAATATTATTAAAATTCAAGTAACATCACTGATGTCGGGTAAATAAGGTCATTTGACAAAGTCACGCTTATAAAATGGCATCATCATTGACCCACACGCGGAACATGGAGTGGCAGCTATTTGATGGGTCTTTATTTGGATGGGTTGCCACAAACCCAGAACAAAGGACATTTTTTACACTTAATATCCTGACAAATAATAATGCTTCAGTACGTAGGCCCTACAAAATAAACGCTTGTGTTTAACGATGTTCATCCATACAAGTTTGGTCAACGAAAATTCTGTTTTATCATTTTGGTTTTAATAAGGTACTGTCGTGTCAAGTCACAGTCGAGGTACATTGACGTTAGTCGTACTTTTAACAGATTTCTGTAAAAAAAAAATTATAATTGAAATTATCCATATAAATTAATAAATATAAATATATATTTGTTTTCATTAAAATAACTTCATCATTTAACTTTGCCAATCAAAAGAAAATATATTTCATCAATAAATAGAAAACTTTTCAAAAATATGTTTATACTAACCTGTCTAAATATTATATAACATTTTATTTTGTATGTATAAGTTGTTGAATTCAGATGGATTCTTTTTTGGATTTTTTCTAATATTCACTGTGAGAGTGAAAAACATTTTTGTTTTCATAATTTGCTATGTGATTTAATATTATCTTTGGTCTTGAGAGATGTTTAATCTTTTCTAACTTGAGAAACTTTGAAAGATATATGTAGTCTGTTTTTTTTTGTTCTTTTTTGGCAATATGTTCATCCTCTCTTGTATTATAGTTGTTTCTATAATTTATAACGGTTAGCTTAGCGTTGTTGAATCAGACAATTAATAGATAGGCAAACGCCTGTTCTTTAGCGGATAAATTCAGCAAAAAAAACTATTAAAACATTAGACAGTAATATACGCCAAAAAAGTTCGATATTTTGAATACATGGACATATAACATACGTTACATATTTCAAATGACATTTTTATAAATAAAATGGAACTTCGTTTGTTCGGCGGCTGTGGTTAAACGGTTAGAATTTACGCTTAGCAAGCGGCTGTTCCAGTTTCACTCCAGGACTGATTTTACTCTTAGGCCTTTTATAATCTAAATTTATGTTTATCCTGTAGATTGAATGCTGCGTATCATTAATTTGTATACCGCTTTTAAACCATACAATAAGTATCGTTACTTTAAAAATCCGCCTAACGATAAGTTGCAACAGATTAAACGTGCCTAACGTCTTGGAAGTTTTATCTTCTTGCAATCGAAATTGGCTTATATATGGCAAGACTGTACTTCCTGAAGTGCAACATTGTGCACAATCAACCAATGTACGCACATGTGTCTTCCAGTCACACGATGGGTGATAATGATATTTTATTTCAAGGGATGGTCTATGGTCGAATTTAATATCATTTTAAATTGTTTATATTTTTTAAATTCAGTGTATTTGTGATCAATTCTCACTGTCGAAGTAGTATATTTATTTATTTAATACTAACAATACATCTCGTTGGTTCGGTGTTTTATTTTCAGAAGGTCAATTAGAAAAAAATATATAATATTTTTATATAACGATCATCAAACTCGATGCTTGCCTTTTTCATGCAAAAATTGGTAGCATTTAAAAGAGTTTTTTTTTTTAGATTATGACCAATCGTTAGTAAACGAGCTACAAAATAAATCAAGGGAAATGGCTGACTAACAACAGTGTGCTATAGATGCGGGTTATGAATACCACAGTCATAGACAGTGATGTATTGGAGTTCTCGAGTTTAAACAATCGTAACACAATATCGAGTTTTTGTAATTTCGACCACATGGAAATTATGCTTTATTTTCATATGGGTTGGGAAATGAAGTTCACAGTCGTATAGTATGTGGAGTATTGTTGGAGGTGTTGGTTCATAATATTCGTAACATTTGATGACGCGATGTAATATTGAGTTTTTATAATATATTTTTTTGTATGTGATTCATACAAACGTTTTTAATTTTTGTGACAAGTTGTATTTATATTCATGCAAATCAAAATTCTTATTTAAGTATTGCTCTTGAAACCTTTTTAATGTTTTTTTTAAATGGTACATTCTAATAAAATAAAATTGCGTTCACTTACAAATCATGCATTTTTTTAAAACTAATATACTAAATAAATATTTATTTATTTAATTCACACTTTCATTCAAATACATCGGGCAGACTTATTGCTTTAAAGTAATTTCTTCCGAGCATTCGGCTTTTGTTTCTTCTTTCTTTTGTTCGAGAAAAACTAACATACATTAAAATTTAAAAAACTTGAAGAAAATAGAGGTAACGAAGAGAATTGTGTTGAAATTAATAAAGCGGAATACATTGAGATAAACAATATTTCTTTGATATTATTGATAGTTAAGGCATTAACGCTGTGGAGGTTTAAAGACATTGTTAATTGCTTAGTCAAACATTTAATATTCCACTTAAGAAAATTGTATAACCTTACCGGTTTCAAGGTTTTCATCTCGTCATCAGGGAAACACAAACAATACTGTTTGTGCTTCCCTGATGATGAAGTAAAAACCTTGAAATAAGTAAAGTTATACCATTATATAAACTGGAATAAATAATGCTTGACTTAAAAAATCGTCATGTTCCTTAAACTTATTCTTAAACATCGGTAATGATTTCAAAAATTAAACAAATATTAGAAATATGTATTGTACTGCGTTGTCGGTAGATATTTGAAGGTTAAAAAGTTTTCTTCCAAATATTATTACTTATACAAAAAATTATTAAATACATACACATGTGTTATAAATTATTTAATTCCATTTACGAAACTGATATTAAACCCATTTATCTTTATACCAATTTTACATTGAAGGAATATTAATACATTGCGTATGTTTGAGTAATATTACAGATAATCGCAATAATTAAAATAATCCCTAAAGTAAAGCTCCCTTAATTTTACTTTCGATAGAAGCAAGTCGGATGACAAACATAAACAAGTGTCTGACACTTTTTACCAAAGTAACTCATCACAGAATATAAAAGTAACTAAATAAGTCATCACAGAATATAAAAGGTAATGAGTATAACGCTTTTTATGTTTTTGTAAATATCTAAAGACAAAAATCCTCATTTTTAGAAAACTAAAATAAAGCATTTATAAAGTTCTTTACCTTTTTTTACAAAACCCTTCTATTACAAACAAAACTTTTATTTCAGGTTCTCAGTAAAAGCGTCCGCATCAATGAGGTAATTTCCAGTAAACTTCCTTTGACAGAAAACTAATAAAAAATATATCCTTGACGATTTATATACTAACGACAACTTCCAAGAACTCGAGTCAAGCGATAAATAATAGTCCGTCAAAAATGATGGCCGTTAACTTTCTTACTGCAAAACAAAAGAAATTTACTTTGATCACTACAACGCCACTTGGTTAATGCTAAAATAAAACTTTTTGATCCCTTCTAGTTTAAGGTTTTATAGAGAAAAAAACGTTTCTGATACAACATTATTACCAGCCAACAAAAGACTGGAATACCAGGTTGAACAAAATGTGTCCAAGTTTTTTTTTTTTTACATTCTAACCTTTTTTTTTTTTTTTTTATTAAACAAGTAAATTACTATACAAACATTTGTCAAGGCTATACCTATATACAAATTTATTACTTAACTAATCTTAATTATATGTTATAATTTATGCACTTATTTAAACTTATTTTCCTACATATCATTTTATTTTATTTATTCAATCTTAATATATGAGATCTTAGAAATAATTAACACCTACATACTACATATAACTAGATAACAATTCTTACACTAATTATTCAGCAAAAACAAGTCCACTCGTTCAGGCTATTTTATTCCATCACATTCACTCAGACCTTGGTCGTCCCAGCTAATACTGAAGGTGGACTAGTCAGGCAACAGATAATGCTTCGGGAGCTTGTGCTTATAACGGAAGGGTAGGTCGGATTTACTCTCGTAAGCCCCCAGGGCAGCGACTAAGGGATTTCTGTGATTTTGTTGGCTTTTATAGAACTTCACGGTCCAAGCGAGGATGTGGTGTTGTAGGGTTTCTTCTCGCTGTTCAGCGTGAAGTCGGGTAAGATTTGTTCTGGGATGGGTGTTAAAAGATATCTTGAATGCCTTGTTCTGCACTCTCTGGAGTTTCAGGTGATCCGTATTGCTCACACTACCCCAAACGGGTGCAGCATAGGTCAAGATAGGACGAATAAGGGTTTTATAGAGGAGGAGCTTATTTTTGGGTGAAAGGAAGCTGCGTCGAGGAAGATAGCCCCTATGCCCTTGTGACCCTTCTGTCTGATGGTATTCAAATGGGTTTTCTACGTCAGTCGCCGGTCAAGGTGCAGGCCGAGGTATTTAACCACGTCCTGCCAATCAACCAGGCAACCACCGATGAATAAGGGCATCGACGGCACTCTTTCCTTGATTTTTCGGGAGAACATGATGGCCTCAGTTTTGGCGTCATTGATTTTGAGCCTCCAGTCCTGGTAGTATTTCTCAAGGATCTCAAGAGCAATCTGAAGACGGCGACCAGCTCGATCCACCTTGAGTGACGATGCGTAGCATGCCGCATCGTCAGCAAATAGTGCGAGTTTACAGTTTGGGGGAGTAGGAATGTCGTGTGTGTAAATATTAAATAGACATGGTTCAAGTATGCTGCCTTGGGGGACACCCATAGGGATGGGCCTGGCGGATGACGTAGAATGATGAGTGGTGACTGTGAAACTTCTATTGGAAAGGTAGGATTGAAGTAGTTTCACGAGATAGAGTGGAGTGCCAGTGAGGAGAAGTTTGTGAAGAAGGCCATCGTGCCAGACAGTATCAAAAGCCTTCTCGAGGTCCAGCAGTACCATGCCAGTACTTCTGTTCCTATTGAAGCCCATCGACACGTCTTCCACGACACGGGTAAGTTGCTGGACCGTGTTGTGTCTTGTTCTAAATCCAAATTGCTCATGAGGGAATGTATTATTGGATTCGTGATGGAACACTAACCTTGAGGCAACCACTCTCTCAAGAATCTTGCCAAGACCTGGAAGAAGGCTGATGGGCCTGTAGCTAGTTGGATTTTCGGTAGGTTTATTTGGCTTGTGAATAGGAACAATATTGGCTACTTTCCAAATACTCGGAAAATAGCCAAGTTGTCAGGCCTTTTTTAAATCAACGTCAAAATATTAGTAACCTGACAAATATGAGTTCCAGTGTACTAGACGATTAGTTTCAAAAATTCAGAACCAAATTTATTTTTTTAGAGAAAAATGCTTTTTAAAAATGTTTTGAATATTGACCACCTCCAAAGTGTAGTGATAATATTCTTAACTTCCGCCTTGGGGTTTAGGGTTTGATTTCCGATGGTGCCCAGAAAAAAGATGCCTGTCTGATAACAATAATTGCAAGCACCGAGCAATAGTGTTGCCGATACATTCAATCAACATACTCTAGGGGTTTAAACCCGAATGTTCGATTACACGAGCCGATTAAAATATTGTCTCCCGGTAACCGTATTTAATATATCTGAAACAATAATTAGGATATAATGAATGATACGATAAAAAAATGTTTTTTACTAACTACTTTAAAGAAACCCTTGAAATAATTTTAAACCTTTGTTGCCAATATATGTTTATAGCTCAAAATAAACATTGTCAAGACAAATTTTTTTTTTTTTAATTTCAATAAATCTTTAAACCCTGAATCCGAAATATAACTAAAAATAGAATTTTGCAGCTATCAACATTTGAAACTAAATTATTTACTTACTCGTATAGCTTAACATGGACGTACTGTGGATTCCTCGTTGGATGCCACAAAGTATCAATATAATACTATATTGAATACATTTTGCGTTTGACGCGGTATTCGTAACGCCTGTTTCACATTAAATGTATTAATTTATTTACTTTCCCCAATACAAGTAGAATTAAAAAATAAACATGCATGTATGCTCCAATCATCAAACTTGGTGTGACATTGGTTCCAGTACAGCGGTGTGGCCGATAAGTTTACCGGTGTGCAACGGATCACTAATTTTCATAAACTTCACGACAGAAGCTTTCCAGTTCAATTGATCTTGGAATGATAAGAAAACGAGAGTAAAATATGACAATAATTCAAGAGCTCAACAATCTAACATAAAAACCACTACTTTTTGGATATAGAAAATCACTAGACAAGGCCTGTGACGAAGTGGTCTTCTTCTTCTCCCTGGCTCCATCTCAACTCATTGTCTGCGAAGACTGTTGGGGTCAGCTCTCCTCGTCCTCAGGTTGTATACTCTTCTGTCCCGAACTACGTCCCTCAGGTCATGCCTCTGCATCAGGATATCTTTTTGCACCACCCATGAATTCTTTGGTCTTCCTCTGCAATATCCATGGAGATTGCCTGGTTCACAATGTGATCGGGTGCTCTGCGTCCAACGTGCCCATACCATCTCAATCGCCTCTCCTCCATCTTGCTGTTAATGTCTTGTCAGACCTTTTCCTATTTTTCAGAAACAATAATATGTACACATTTAAATACATAAATCAATTATAACACATTACCATCTTACCAGGTGTGACGCGCCTGCTCTGTTCAGCAGTTCTTAAAGAGGCAAGTACTCTTTAATCTCAGGAGTTCGTAGGCTTATTGGCACTCTGAGTAACTCTTTCTCAATTCTCAGCGGGACAAGGGGCACAATTAAACGAGATATAATTTTAAAAAACAAAACAGTTTATTATATAAATGGATTAAATAAAAAAAACTTGAACGTATGTCAAAAAAAAAAAGTTTTAAGTTCGGCTCGCGAATCAATGGCTCGAAGATTGTGTTGTGAATTTTAACAAGGGGGTTTACAATAGCAAATTAGAATTTAAGTTGAGCCAGGGCTTAAGGTCCTGTCTGAAATCCAGCATTAAATACAGGAAACAATATTCACCCAAAATTGTAGATGTCGTTCTGAAACGTTTGTGATACAGCAGAGAAAGTCAGCAAATAAGTCTGGCAGTATTCCGTGCGACCAGCGTTGAAGGAACGTCCGTACAGCGCCAAGTCTCCAAAGGAAAAAAAAGCTGCCTGCGAATGCCTCCTCTTTTAAAGCAAGATCGCGAGAAACAAAGGAGAAATATTTCCATCTCACTTAAAAATACCAGTGCCGTCAATTACAGGCGTGGAACTAAAAAATAAAAATATGTCCAGCACGACGGGATAACTCGCGCCAGGTATAACATTCCAGAGGGAAGCCTTCTCAGAATCATACCTGAGTGTCCCGGATAACAAACGGTGTATTGAAACTTCGGCAGAAGGATTAAGAGGTTTTATTACCTTTTTGTATTTTAAAATATTCCGGTATTTCATGCTATTTTAATCTTTTTGTTTTCAAGGCAAGCACATGGTCATTCCCGATCGACACCACGTGTTCCATAAAACATGATATGTCGCGAATTTACAACCTCGAGGACGTGAAGTATGCACTTTATCAAATATAGTCCTCACAGTCTGTAACACCTAGGCTTCCACGAATGCGTGAGCTTTTTATTTTGTCTCTTAGGGACACACCTGCTGACCATCTTAGCATGCGCATTTCAGCAGTTTCTAGTTGCCTAGAGTAAGAGTTATACATCGTCCAGCATTCGGAGCCATAGAGGAGTGTGGGTCTGACAATCGTTTGGTATACTTTTCCTTTTAACTTTACTGGCATTTTCGGATCACATAGAACTCCCGTCATTGATCTAAACTTCATCCATCCCACACTAATTCTGTGTTACATCTGCTGCACATCCTCCATCGCTATGGATGAGTGACCCAAGATACTTAAAGGAGTCACAATTTGCTAATGTTTCTCCATCCATTTGCATTACGGGAGTGACAGCATTTGTGTTCTCGAATGGTAGGTACAGATACTCTGTTTTCTTTCTGCTCAGTCTCAATCCATTGTCCTCCAAGATTCTTCTCCACCTTTCCAGACTATTTTGCAGGTCTTCATGTTTTTCACTTATTAATACTATATCGTCTGCAAATAGTAGGATCTTTAGGAGACTGTTCATTTCCTGGTTAGTTAAATAGTCCATGACTAAGATGAACAGTAGCGGACTGAGTACCGATCCTTGATGTACCCCCACCTTTACAGGAAATTCTGGTGAAGTTCCCGAAGTGCACCTCACTTGCGTTGTCACGTTATCGTACATGTCTTGGATGGCAAGTACATACTTCTCTGACCTGTGACGAAGAGGTCTTATTCCTTAATCGCAATTGTCATATATTTTTCCTATATTATAAAAAAAACTTAGCTAAAACATTCACACTCAGCATGCGTATCCATAAACATACTTAAAACTCAAACCATTAAAACATAATCAAATTTATTAGTCGAGGTATGCACACACTTTTCGTATTCTCTGTATCATTTTTCTAACTTTTTTGCATTTCGTTCTTTCAAAATATAATTCACTTGAACCAATCACGTGTCTTGATCTTCGCGTGCCAAGTGTTCCTCTCATATTTATTCAGTATATGCATTTTGTTATTATTTCGTCATTCACACGTTCTACAATATGTATATGCCTAAATAAAGTAATCTTCTTAAAATATTACATTAATCACTTCATTCTGTATTCAGCCATATATTGTCAGTTTTTCTTCCCAGTGAATGCATGTCATCAGCATTTATTCGGTTGCTTTCAATCATTTTCCACGTCCACGTTTAACTTCCATATATCAACGTTTGTTCTAAAACACTATTGCGGACTATTATTTAAACAAATTTGGGCAATGTTCAGGTAAAGTGTATTGATTTTAGCACCCGATTAAAAATACAATCTACAATAACTATCAAAGTTCCTTAACTTGCTCTCATTTTTCATAGCTTAACCATGTTGTATTTACTTTGCCTTTGACACATTTCTGAGAACTTTGGATTTCGCAGCACCAATTCTCTGATATTTCTCTTCACATCTCGAATACAATTTACTTATCAAAGTACTCGTATGTGAATAATTCATCCTCATTCTCCACTGACACTGTCATGTCATCAGCAATTCGCATACATTTCCATTCGACATTTGTATTACACTCATTGATATATTTAGTTACTTCACACAATTATCAATTTCAATAATCAAAAACCAGGTTGACATAGCACATCCTTGCTGTACTCCTTTTGTAATAATAAACCACTCATTTATGAACTTTTTCACTTACTCACCCAACAATGTTTTTGTTTACTTTACAGTATAATCCTGTGTGGCTTTCATTTTTGTATATTATACGTGAAATTCGAAAAATTCAAATTAAATACCAATATCATATTTTTCTAATTTCTAATGGCTGTGATCAACGGTGCTAATGTGAACAAAATATAAGAAATTTTAGATTATGTTCCTCTCGCCATACTTTCGGACAAATACATCTCTGTCGGTGTAAGCATTTAAGCCAAATTGCTTTTTATTTATGCATCATATTCAAAACTCTTGTTTTCCTGCACAAAGGATATTGAGTGAGATCAAAGGGAATCCATAATACTCGGGAACTTTGCTGTTCACTATTGACGAGAGATGAGGACTCGCAACTCAGTTACTGAACGTGGTATTCTATTATATTTTAATATTTCAACAAAGAAGTCGATACAGACCATGGTGTATCCATAGCACATAATGCGAGGATATTCTATGAGATTTTTTGTTTGTATATAGTGCAACTTTATTGGCTTACTTCAATATAAATCATGAGGGTTTTTTTTATTTTCCACATTATACAGGGATATCTTTTGTTATATTACGTGGGTCTGGTTTTTTTATTCAAACAGGAGAGTACAAGTAAGAATTATTCTCATGTGCTTGGCGGTGGCGAGTATTCGATATATTAACTGTGTCTCTCAATTAGTTCAATAACCCTAAACCGCGTGTCGCCGAGTATTTAGCAATCACAGTTTTTTTAAAAGAATAGTAATGACCAAAGTCATAAGTATCCTTATACCCTCGAACACTAGGCGAAAAAAGTGACTGTGTCGTTCAAGGGGAGTAGCACAGCGCGGGGTTCGAACCGACGACCTTCCGCACGGAAGTCTAGTGCGTTACCGCGCGGCCATGCACCTCACAAATTAATTCTGTAAGTTGGCATATAGAGTAGATGATAATTTCTCACACAGTTGTTGTTGTTGAGAACATAGAAGCTAATTGCTTCTAATTTTGCGGAACAGTCGAAATTGCAATGCAGCTTGTTTAATATGAATAACGCGATGGACTATTGCCTTATTTTTCGTGACTTCTATAATTTCATACTGTCAAAAGTTCGGTATGATGTGCATATTTTGAACCCTCTGTTCTATACAAAAAATATCTCAGAAACTTTTTATATTTGTTTCAGTAATTCATTATTTTATTTAGTGGGAAGCCCAAATTTACGAGGTATGAGGTTGGCTGTTTAACGGCGCCTCGGTTTTTGACATATTTAACATTTAGGATATTTTTTAAGAAAATTTTGTAAGTTTTAAAACAAGTTTCTAGTATTTTGGGCAGAATTGTTATTTTTTTTAAATTGTTGTAATTTAAAACACACGCCATTAAATGTCTTGTCAATTTTTAAATGTAAATAAAAAATATTACAATGTCTCCCAATCGATCAGAAAGATGTTTAATATATTAAAATTTAAACCTTGTATATTAAAATTTATCGGGAACATTTTTTGGGGTATCATCGGTACTCGAACTCGAAACTTTGACATCAGAATTCAAGGAACATACCAAGTAGCCGAAAATGTCAAATCATGAGATATCTGCAGTGTTTAGTGAGAAAAAGCATTGAAAGCTAAAATACATTTTGAAAAATATATTTTGAATACATATGTGTTTTTTATTCTCTCCATGGAAATATTTCGATTGGTCTCATCGGAACCTATCGATGGCAATAAATATATAGGGATACTGTAATGGTTTATAAATATTCAATAATATGCTGGACTTAATGTTGAGGAATGGTTTCATACCGCGTAGGAACCAAATAATTGTGATTGTTAGATAGTCTGTATAAAATATTTTTATAAGTATTTTTTTGTCTTTTTCTCTGTTTTTTTGTATAATGTGTGAGCTGAAAAAATCAATTATGCCTCCCAGTAAGCGTTTTTCTTCACATTGTGATGCTACCTGACCTTGTCATAGCATCTGATAAACAATGCCTTGTTTCTTACATGAATGGTGTGTTACTTACATATAACTAATGTTTTTTTTATATATCGCTTTTGTTTGCTATCAATGAATGAGATTATTATTAAATTTCACGACCTTATCAACTAAGTGATAGTTGACGCCTGAATGACGCCAGACGAATTAAATGATTATTTTTAACCTTTCTAAAAGAAAACGTCACAATAGGCTATTTAAGAGATTCGTAAGTTGATATCACTCTTTAGATTGAATACATGCCACAAACTTGATAAAAAATTACAAAATTAATTAAGTAACCACTTATGTTTCTTCACAACAACCAGAATTTACCACCGATCTGGTGATAGAGCTAACTCACCACACCTCATTTTACAAATGTTCATTAGCGGTTCACTGGGTGCGACTATGGATCAACATTCCAAAATTTATCAGATTTACACCATGCTTATTTATGTTTGGGAGAGAATTTAAAAATATGACCTCACTTAGAAAATATTTTAATCCTAATTTTCCTTTGATTCCCTTACTTATCCTTGAACGAATTGTTTTCATCTTGTTCTACTAATATTATTGACAGATAATCATCATCGATTTGCTTTTTTTTTAATTAAATTTAAATTAATAAACGAATATATTTTTTTGTAATCTGTCACGTATTCAAATAGTTTAATGTATCTAAAATGAACTGGTTGGCCGGAACAAATTTCTGTATGTTCGCGAGATGTATCATGCAATATATAACCTTGTACACAAAATAATGAAAATAAAAGTAAAAAATTTTAAATGCTGATAAATTTAAATATATTTTACTTTTATCAAATAAACTTAAGCTTGTTAGTTGAAAAAGAGAAATAGATGGATGAATTTTAGCTCTCCTTGCGGGGAATTTCTCTATTCGAATTTCAATTGGGCGTCAATGTAGTGAACGAAACTGAATATTCTGAATTTTTATAAATTCAACAATGGCGTATCATATTCATAAAGGTGGAATTTATAAACCTAAGTTATGCTTTGAAATATCAAAGATACTCGTATTTTTAAGCTCTAAAACTTCTTTTTCTATTTTATAAAAGGGGAAAACTTCCACGTTCTAGTTGGTCAGACGTACGTTCCGACATTCGGAGGATGCGGGGTCGATTTTCATTAATACCTCTTTTTAAAAAAGTGTTCCAGTCTGGTTTTCACAAAAAAAACTTTTTAGCTTCTTTCGAGTTCGTTGGAAGAGATGCACATAAACCCGCTAGATGAATACAACAATAAAATCAACTTGTATTTTCTCCGAAAATGCATCTCGAGGCATGATAAACATAAAATGGCTTCAAGCTGGACTTTCAACAGAGTGTTTATTTCTACACGAAGGGACCAAAGAAGAAAATCAGTTGTTGAAGTCTGATGCAATACTCGATCAAATTATATTCATTCTACTCATACTTCTTACCTCCAACTTTTGCCCTTACCTGTGTTTATTGTAAGTTGGTCGCCTATACTAATCACGTGGTATGAGAAAGCAGATATAAAAACCTCAAGGGCGATTTTAGCAACTGGTGCCTCCAAAACGTGTCTGCAAGAGTACATAAGATATATTTAATGATTTATCATCGCATAGTAAGCAATTCAAAATTTTGAAAATCACATGAAGGAATTATTTTTTTTATTACACTTTCGTTGAATTCAGTAAAATCTAGGGAATTTATTGCCGTGGGGTGATCTCTTCCAACCATCCTGAAAGGTGTAAAATAAGCTTGAACTGAAAATCAGACTAATGAAATTATTTTAAAAAATCTGGGTGCCGACGAAAATCGAACTCGCCACCACGAGCTGAGAGACAGGTAGGTGTCTTGAATTTTCATCGAACGAATGTCGATATTTATTTTTTTAAATTACTCTAATATTATTTTTTACTATAAACTTCCCTATTTTTTACTCTCGATTTTAATATCATACTCCACTAATAAATATATATTTAATATCATCTCATTCTAAAATAAATATATTTTAATTATTTTAACCTAGTCAACATTTTACGTCTGAAAACTAACATTTACATATTTTTTTCACTTCAACAATATTTAAATATGTCCTTAAAATGCTTTTGTATTTATTTAGTAACAAAATCCTCATCTTTTTATTCTGCACAATTTGAAATTAACTCAAATGGATTTCATTTTAAAAAAAATAGCGCAAGAACAGTAATTTCAATGAGTATGCTGCAATCTCGAACATATTTGAAAGCAATTTAAATACCTTTAAAAGTTTTTGTTTACTGGAAACATAAATCAGTTACCACGGTTTGACTCTCATTCGATTTTCCCTATAACATTCCAAGATCTATTACAATATATTATGTTTTTTTATGTGTATTTGGGTGAATTACACGAGTATTTTTTGGTAATAGTTTTATGAAAACAGATTATTCTTATTGTGCATGTTTTTATTTTTTAAGAATCCTTCCATGCGCGGGATACGGCCCTAGACCTCCTGAGCTCCGTGTTTAGCTTGTATTATATGTGTGATAGGTAAAACATGACATTATATTTCCTTCAGTTTTTTTTTATTGAAATGTCGAGTTTCATTTGTATACGTTTTGTAGCACTTAGATTTTGTATTCACGCGCAAGCTAATTCAAAATTTTATTTTCAATATAGTTAGTATATGGTTAAAATGAACAATATGTTGTATAAATAAATAATGAAGTAAATATCAAATTCGAATTAAGTTCAATATTGACATACCAACAATTGATTTCTTTAAAATTCTATGAATTAATTACAATAGTTGATTTGATTATGTATTTCCTTGCTTAACAGAAATATGAACCTAAATTTGTTTTGGGAGTCCTAATATTTACGTCTTTGCATTTTATATTTTTTGATATCTGTGAAATTCCTATTTTTGGAGGAAAGTTTGAATGCAAATACATTTTAGAAGTCGTGTACTGTGAAGTGTTTTTTTTGCATTATTGTAATGTCCTTGCATTCTTCAATTCGTTTTTCTATCAAAATAAATAATTTGCATTGCGTTGGGCTGTGGTTTGCTACGATTTGGCTATCCATAAAAAAAACTTTCAAATTGCTGATATTGTATTGTATATAATAAAAAAGTAGATAAATATGTAATGTTTCAATCTTAAGTTGAAAATAACAAAAAGATCTTTTGAATATCAACTACTCTCCAAAGCCAAGTGGTGAAAAAAAATATTATTGTATATTTGTGTGTTGAATTATATTATACTTTCGATATATGTGGTATAACTTGATAGATTTATTAGTCAATTAACAATATCTTCCAACTAACCGAAGAAATTTTAAAGAGGCCATTAGAGAAAAATGGACGGATCATTTTTTTTCAAACTACATAGTTGGAAGTTGAAGTTAAATTGGAAAACAGGCTTCTTATCAACTATCCAATTGATATTTAAAATCAATTGTGGCACATAACAACAATTCTTTATTATAAAAAAATGTAAAGTTAATTTGTTATCATCCTGCGGTATTTTATTCAAAACAGTCGAATTCAATTGTTTTCCGCCCGATTGATTAATTTAATGCGAATCCGATGATTTAAATGAACATTCGAGCGTTTGAATTTAATGTTGCCAGTAAATACTTCCATAAAAAGTCTAATTACTTTTGACATTTTAAAAGCGACCTTAAAAAAATCCATGATAAAAAAATAACATTCATACGACGAAATGTGTCATAATAAAGTTATAAATGATAGTTAACATTCACAATTTAAAATCGATAGGATGGAAAGGCGAACTGAACAGTACAATTATTTAAGTGTAAACAGCTTGCCATTTGTGGATATAGTGAACCACTTCACTGGACAAGGCATGTAACGAAGTGGTCTCGTTCCTAAAGCATAAATTTCTTATATTTTTCCTAAATATTAAAACTTTTAGATGAAACATTCAGAATCTGCATTCATATCATTCCACATATTTTTTTTTATATTTACTATCTACAATACATTATGTAAAATGTTGATTGTTTAAAAGAATGGCGAAGCGTAGAGTGCGAGTACACTACAACGCGATCCCCCCACTATTTTGTGAATAGAGAAAACCACTTCACTAGGCAAGGCCTGTGATACAGCAATCTCATAAACACAAATTAATATATCTGTACTAAAACACTCAGAGAAACATGCAGAGTATCAGCATTAAAATCCTTAGGCTAAGGTCACACCAAAGTGCTTCGCTAGGTGCTACATGACTAATAGACTAGGTGACTTCATGCTTGGCCACACAAAAGTGTTTCGCACAAATTCATTTGACATTTGGGAGCGGTTGAGTCAACAAACGATGCCACTCTCAAAACTAACCAATTTCATTACAACTTACCATCTTTGACTCTATAATTCCAGCAACTTCTAACCATCCTAATAATCATAAATTCGTCGCCTTTAACTGTATGCTTCATAGATTGCTCAGTGTCCCATTAACCGACGACAATTTTAAAAAGGAATTAATAACCATAAAAAAAATTGCTACAAATAATGGCTATCCTGGAAGCCTAATTGATTCAGTTTTAAAAAACAAAACAAAAAAGAAACTAATAAAAGATTATATATTTAACGACACCTATAAGCATACCTATAAATGGAGCAAAGTCCTATTTATAAAAAATATATCAAATGAAATAACCAAAAATATTCCAAGTCACATAAAGCCAGCTTTTTACACTAACTTTAATCTCCGGAAACTCTTATTTAATGGGAAAGGCAAAAATGGAATACTTAGCAACAGTGGTGTGTATAAACTTTTATGTGCTGACTGTGATAATTTCTATATAGGAAAGACAGGAAGATCTTTTGAAAAGAGATTTCGTGAACACCAATCTGCCTTAACAAATCCTCTAATTTATTCTGAAATGGCTAATCATTGTCACCGTGAGAATCATACTTTTTCTATCGATGATGCCAAATTCTTACATATTAGCGGCAACGGAAATAAATTGGACAGATTAGAGGCCCTAGAAATTTCTAAGTCAGTATACCGATCGGAGCATCTGTTGAATAGTTATTTCCCCAAAATCTCCCCGCTCTTGGCCGAAATTATACCTAGCCTTCCTCTCACCCCCCCCCCCCCCCGCCTCCAACCGTTGAAGTGTCTATATCGGTGCCAGTTCGAACAGCATTTAGTCTTGTTTGCGCTCCCCTGAAGATGAGGTGAAAGCCTTGAAACCGGTAGAGTTATACCGTCATAAAAAAGTGGAATAAACAGTGTTTGTTAAAAATAAATTACAATTTATTTACTTCCTGTGCAACTTCATTCCAAAGTGATTTTATCACAGGTACATTTTTGTATAATATCATTTTCTCAATGGATTCCACAAAGGCTCAGTTTTATACACAGCTGTTATTAAAACTGCCACCATCTTGTAAAATCACTTGGTAACACGATAAAATTAACCAACACATCTGTTCGCTAGGAGACTCACTAGGTGACTAATCGTCATGTAGCGTAGCGCGAAGCGTGCAATGTGGTCATTGCGATAGTATGCGGTGCGTTGGTTCGCTAGGATATGTCGCCTAGCACGCAGTGTAGCTCTAATCACCAAGCGAGGCCCCTACCTGTGTGGCCGAGGCCTTACTTTTAATAACAGTGAATATCTACAACACATAATTCAAACGTTTTTATAGAGAGACGAAGCGTAAATTACAACAAATACAGAACAAAGCTAACACAAAATGATATGTCGATGAGATAACTATTTTACTAGGCAAGGCCTGTGATGCAGTGGTCTAATTATATAAACACAAATTAATATATCTATAATAGAACCCTCAAGTGAAACGTGCAGAGTATCAGTACTCAAATCCTTTCACATTATTTTGTTAGATTTTACTCTCCACAACACAATTCAAACGTTATACTAGACAGACGAAGCGTTGAGTATAACATAAGTACAGAACAAAGCAAATACCTTCTTTGTTACAGATATAGAGAACCACTTTATTAAGCAAGGCCTATATTACGATGAAGTGGTCCCATTCCTTAATCAATTATTTCAAATAAAGGGTATTTCAAATTGAGCGGTTTTTTTTTATTCTTGAATAAAACACACAATTTGCTTTGATTTCAAAATTTTTTTTATTGGTCATTGAAGAATAACGTATGACATTTAAACACAAAAACAATATCCACCAAATGTTCACCTCTTGCAGCTCCGCAGATGTCCACTCTTTTGTCAAAACTTTCGATGATATTTGGACATAATTGCGGTTCTAACTCACCAATAACGCGAATAATTTCGTCATTCAGCTCAGGAATTGATTGGGGGTCATTCTATAGACCTGGCGCTTTTCACGTAACCCCTGAGAAAATAGTCCAACGGTGTCAGATCACACGATCTTGGTGGCCAATTAACATCACCGTTTCCGGAGATTACAATACATAAAATAATTCAACAATTTGAACGCGTTGTTGTATTGTATAAGACTTCATTTTTATAAATGTCATACATTACACTTTTCAAATGTCACAAGACCCAGGCAAGTTCGCGATGACATCTGTGTTTTATCCAAGAATTTAAAAAACGCTCAATTTGAAAGACCCTTTATAATATATCTCAAGATCTATCCATAAAATTTTCAACAAATCCAATTCTTCTCGTTGTATGTAAGCGTTGTTCCAGTGAAAACGAATTTAAGTTTTTCACGCTATAAAATTCACCGCTCCTCTTTCTTTACGTCATCCTTTACTGTTCATGCAGTGAGACTCTGGAATCAGTTACAAACCAATATAAGACTCGCTCCGTCCTTGGCATGCTTTAAGAAGCGACTGAAATAACTCTCAATTTCTAGTCAGTAAAATAACGTGTTTCATTCCTGATTTTTCTTTTCCTTTCCTCTCCACCATCCCTTCCTTTCCTTTTGATTGATGATATCCCACTTTATATGAAAAAGAATGGTGATTTTCCGTCTTTGTGAGGTTCGTGGGCATATGCTCACGTATGTTATATGTTTATGGATTTCGTTGGGATGGATAGTTATTTAAATGATTTATGCGACCACGTAACTTGCATCATTTACTTTTGCCTGGTTGGTTGGAAGAGATTGCCGCCTAGCAATAAGCCCGCCAGATTGTATTTGCAATAAAAGTGTTAAATAAATTAAATAAGTGGCACAATTACATTAGTCTACTTTGCTAAATTTGATAATATATTTTGTAACATACATACTCGTATGTTACATATATTAAATTTAAATATACATATAAATATTAAATAATTTTAAACAATTACTTTGTAATTACCTTTTTTTATTATTACTACTGCTCGTTGTATCCACGTGTTAGTTTAAGATAATGTTCTGTATTTTGTCAATAATTTTAAGTAATTGTATAACTTGTCATTCGTGCATTTGTATATAAAAAAACACTGTTGTGTCGTAAATTAAATTAATAAATAAAAATTTTAAATTCCTCGAACTCTTTTCTGTTTAAAGTTTTACATTCGATTGAAAAATGTGCCGTTTTTATTTCATCAATTCCTTTCAGAAATCTTCACATATGTATATTTCTACCTTGATACAAGAGAATACACGTGCTATTAATCAAACCTTTTGCTAATATATTCTTTCTAGTCATTCCTTTTATCCGATGGATCGTGATCGATCTCCATGATCTTCAACAATCTTTCTCCAGCGCATCTAAAAATGTACCACTTGCTGCCTTATCTACTGATCACGCTAGGATAGGTGCCTAACCTAAGTTTATTCATTCATTCACATATTCAACCGAAATTGTTATTGAAGAATGGTTATATAACTACGAGTTTTATTTTTCTTACAATCACTCTTGAACTAAGTACAGAGAGGTGTGCCTTATGTGTGTGTGTTTATGCGTTATCTTCTCAATAATTTTTATGTTACTGCTTATTTATTTTCATCTTATGTATTGTGGTTTGTATGTGTGAACATCATTTTCCATTTATGATTTTATAATATTTTGATAATATTTGAACTCCTATCAGCATTTCTCTTTTTTTGCTGACACTTAATCTGAGGTGGTATTTATGGGTTTACATTTTTATTTTTTCTACCATTTATTAATTTTCTGTTTTTTCCTTAATCTACATGTACAAGGTTGTGGGCTGAAAAATATCAGATGTCCTCGCGGCCGGGCTCACCCTATATATGTAGGGTATATCTCGGCCGGTGGGATGTTATGAGATGAGCTCAGACATTTTGATAGCTTCTCTCTTAAATGTATTTTCTGCAGTTTATCTTACGATATATGTACGATTTCGGAATATATCATATTTATATTAACATACTATGCTGATATCAATAAACTTTTATTTATTTAGTTATCAGCCGAAGTATTTAACAATTGATTTATTGAGTTCTATGACTGTTCATGGATTGTGAAGGAGTTGAAGCTAATAATTAATCACAAAGGCGTCAATCTTCTCTCTGTCGGGTGCTTTGAGTATCCAAATTTCAGCACGATGGTTTTACTAACTCGAGTCTTCATATTATGGGCAAACGAAGCAAAGTCCATCTATATTCCAGCTACAATTCACGTTTGTCTCAAATTTATAATTCTTATTTCTCAAAAAAATACAAAACACAATAACACCAACATTGGCAATATAACATGCAAATGTGCAAACTTACATTCTTAAGCAACAGACATACTCAAATATCGTAAATTCATTTTTCTAACTTACATTTGATCACGAAAAATTTGTTCACACTATAGAATGGTCGGTCATTCAAATAACCTCTTAATTTTGACACTTCTTTCAATTCAAAAGTAGTGACTTAATAATTATCAACCTGAATATTCAATTAATATGATCCATATTTTGCTTTTCTAGAATATATGTGAAACATTTTTAAAATTCTTAAAAATTTGATGTTATTTAGAAGAAAACTCTGTCAACACTTAAATGTAGTTTCTTTTTTTTTTCTTAAAATAAAATAAAACCATTTAAGTACACAAAATTTGAACTTAAAATCATCCACTTCTTCAACAACAACGAGTCCGATCAAAGAGTAGCGATTAGCCACTATTTTAGGATTCTTCGTGTACCCCAAATCATCTCATGGTAAGTTATTGTTTTATGTACTTACGAATTTAAATAATCTATTATCAATTTTTAATACAGAAAACACTTCAATAGTTTGAACCTTCACATTCTGTCACCATTATTTTGCGTACCTAACAATCCCAATTCCCCTTCGCCTATTTTTTTCCTTTCTTTCAAAGCACGGACGTTCTCTTCGATCAGGTGATCAGAGACCTCTTTTGCATACTAACACATCACACCTCATTTTACACATCATCATTATTGTCTACTCAGTTTTAATATGGAATGAACTTCCAAAAGTTATCAAATGTGCATAATCTATAATCACGTTCAACAGAGAATATAAAACTTCACATTACTTAAAATACCAATTTATCCTAATTTTCTTTTGTCTCTCGTTCTTAGTTTTGAACGTTGATACTTAAAAAATCAAAATTATCCTTAATTATTATATAATTTAAAATCCCATATATAAACGTAATGGAATTTTAATGATACCTTGCAGTTGAACAGTTTTAAATAAGATGTTTCAATATTAAACCAAATAACATATGTAGAGTGATTGTGCAATGGCAAAAACCACACCAGCTTGGAGCTAAGTTTATGTTGGAGAAGCAAATTTTTATGACCCCCGAAACAAAGTGTATACGAAATACAAAATGGTCAAGACACGGGACGTCTTAGGGTTCAGCCTGTGCGTAAACAAATTCAGCTTTTAATGCTTTCCTTTTGAAAGTACAGTTTTTTAAGCTACTTTTGTTTATTTCAAAAGTTTACATACTTTATTTTATATGTGTAAGTTATTTTTATACAAATTTCATTATGTGTAATAATTTTTTTTCGTATCACAAAATGAAGTTTAATTTCTGTCCATTTTTACGTGACAATATTTTTATTAGACCTACTTACATTTTTTATGTGTTTTTTTACGTGATATGTCAATAATTTCATTTTTTTTGTAATCTGTTTTTCCATCAGTAAAATATCGAAAAATCAGTTGGTATTAAATAAATATAAATAATTAGAATTTTGATTTTACTTACTATTATTTTTGTGTCATTAAGTTGGTATTGCAAACTAAATAAAACTTGCATTTTATTCCACTTTTGAAAATATAAAAATAATGAGAAAGTGATATTAGAATCCAAGTAAACAAATAGATATTCCTTTTTTACAATAAATTCAGGGTAACTACCAAATAATGCAACGTAAAAAGAATCCTAGGAAACAACGCTATTCTTTTTTATAATAAATTCAGGGTGATTGCCAAATATTACACAATCTTTAACGATGCATATGAGGGACAAATATAAGAACATCAAATCAATTTTAAACCCTTTTGAACTTGAAAAATGTATTTAAAAAAACCAGCCTAAAATCAATTTTATTACAAAACTCTCCTACATAAACCTGTAGTTCATATGGCAATGAATCAATTAGTGATCCTATAAAATGGGACGGGATATGTTAAATTTCAGTTCCTGCACTTACAAAGAAGCATTGCAATCGAATTTATTAATATAACAGAAAATAAGATAAAATTTATCAGCGTTCAATAATTTACAAATATTGGAAACAATTGTTTTTTATTGTGAAATAAAAAAAAACAGCTGTTTCTAATAATTGTATTAAAAATTTGTATATGAAATAACGAATTTGTTGCTCGTATACTATACTATCTACCTTTAATATTTTTCACTAAGCCATTCTGTTTGATCTCGATTTTTTTATGTATTTCATGATGTTTGAAAACAGATACGTTCGATTTGTACTACTAATGTGTTTAATTCAGTACTTTAATTTGTAAAAAAATTAGTAAAAACACCAAAAATGAATTTAAAAACTAAACCAGGAAAAAATAGTTTACGTTGATTCTCAACAAACGACCAGTTTTAACGATGCGTATTTATGTCCGCCCAGTTGCGATCACCCGGTACTGTGCTTCAGTGGTTAGGCTTAATACTAATACATAGCAGTATATGGTACTGGGTGGTAAACAAATAAAATTTTATTATTATTAAAAATGATTTCAAAATTGATTTATCAGTTTTGTAATTACTAGACCAAATTCTTCTTCGACTGATTAAGAAATAAATCTTAAATTTTATTGATATTCCTTAAACAAACAGGTTTTGAAGAAATAGCAATCTAATAAATGAACATATTGTCTTGCAAAGCACCAATCATTTCATCGTAATTAAAAAAAATGGTATGTAAGCTAAAATAATATTTGTAACTAATCTGCAACTCTAAAATAATGCACAACCGAAGATATGATATAACATAACATGCATTCCGCTTACTAGGCTAAAGTGGTCACGAAAGGTGATTTTAAAATTTCAATATTTTGAGCATTTGTACCGACAAGTTAAATGGTTAATTCCATACTGGGCTCAAAACTATTATCTAACTATATTTTAGTTTATTCGCAAAACATATAAGTATGTTAATAGTTTGCTTTCTTAGAACAAGTACTTAGTCCAATGTAACATTATCCAGAAAGTCTTGGAGATATCAATTTGTTTTTTATATATATATATTAAGGGGACCGAAAAGAATTGAAAATATTTTGACACCCTATTTTACAGTCAGTTTATGTTCAGACACAGTGCAGTGAATATGTATTGTTTGTTGCTAGTGAATTAAGACTGTTGTAAATTTATTGTTTTCATGTTATTTTTTTTACCGTTATTTCAATAAACAATGTCGAGACCAACAATTTATGGAGAACATTTCCGTCATTGTATGATATTTTTGTTTGATCAAAAAATGAAAGTGAAAGAAGTGACGCAGAAAATTACCGAAACGTATGGAGATGTATTGACACTTGTTAGTGTCATAGGTGGATAAAACTTTTTTAAATGGTGACAGGAACCTCAAAGATGCTCCTAAAACGGGAAGACCTTTGTAAAAAGATGATGATGATCTGACGTCTTTAGTGGAGTCTGATCCTCGACAATTCATCTCAGAATTATTAAGCAAGCTTAGCTGCCCATGGTCAACTATAGAGGATCACCTTCATCGCATAGGAAAAAGTTACAGACACGGAATTTGGGTTCCTCATGAATGTTCATTCAATGCACTAGAACTGTGCGTCTTTTTAATCCAGGCATGAATCTGAACCCTTTTTGCGGCGAATCGTTACCTGTGACGAAAAATGGGTTCTATACAATAATTACACACGAAAAAACAATGGCTTTCACCAGGTCAAGTAGCTATTCCTACTCCAAAACCGTATCTAACGGTAAAAAGGTACTTCTTTGTGTGAGGTGGGATAGCGCCGGAGTTATTTACTTTGCACTACTGAAACTAGGCGAAACAATTACTGCCAACATAACATATACTGTCAATAATTAGTCATTATTTTGTAGATTAGTTTTAAGTTTTTTTTTAAATAAACTTTTTATTTGTAATTGAACGATTTTTTTATTTCTTTTCGGTCTACCTAATACAAATATAATACCTTTCTAGGTGTTGTACAGGGTTCAAATCCTGGGCCGAAATAATTCTTAATTTTCATCAATGATATCGGTAAAGCCATTACATGTTCAATTTTCAACGATTTTAAAATATGTAAATAAAATAATTAATTTTCACATCATTTATCACAGTACTCGTATAAAAATAGATTTCCAATGCGTATTTATGTAAGCTACGTACATATAAACTAGCATATATCCCGTTGGTCAAGAGACTTCTGTTAAAAGTACATGACAAATACTCACTTCATCGGCAGTTTTGATACCTTTCAATGCCTTATTCTCGAACAAAACTGTAGAGGGCATCCTCACTTGCATTCGGAATTCATTTATTTATCAATGTTTGGAAGTCAATATTTTCCACGGATTAATGGAAATATTACATATAACATTTTTTCAAATTACACATTATAATTATTTCGATGTTCTTGTTTCATTCCTTAATTTGATATGCCCCAAACAATCTTAGAGTGATCCTCTTCATCTAACTCAACACATCAGCTTTAAATTTGTATTGATCCCTTTTCATTTCATTTCGTTTTTTGTAAAATTGATACCACGTGTATTCTCAGTTCACGCATTTCCGCACCATTTATGGCACCTTACAATTTTTTTCCATATTCACATTTCACTCCCATACATCAAAATTGGTACTCAAATACTGTGGTGGGCATCTTAGCAGATTTCTATAGCAATAATTTGATTCTTTTCAGTTTTTTTTCATGCTCAAACTTTACTCCTGTCCATCAAAATCGGTGCCAAAATACTGTTTTAGATTATTATCTTAGAAGATTTTATTACTGTCCGGTTCGAGTAGTCGTCGACTGACTTTGTTTCCTATCGCTACACGCCGTTCGATATCCATCGTAATTCTTCCATCATCTGAGAGAGTGCTACCCAAATTGCAAAATTCCTCTTGTTGCTCCAATCAATCAATTTAGTTTTTCGGTCAATGTTTTTTTTTTTCAATATTATTGTTCATTACAGATAAAATGATTGGGAAGCACTGCAACAGTCCACAATGCTCGTACGAATTCAAAAGATTTTCGTAAACGAAGTGTGAATTTTTTTTTCCGCACAGAAACTTTTCTTCTCAAAAAACTCAATTCATCAATGCCAAAGTTAAAAGTTGCAGCTCCGCTTACGTTCGACTTTTCAGTAAAGTTTGATAAATAGTTTTTTCTTCTTCCGCTTTTAGGAAACATCAATTAAAAACAAAACAGAAATGGACCCAAAAGACGGTCTAACAAAAGATGGCTTCTTTTACCATAAAATATAATATATGTTTAGAGGATTTATTTCGGATTGATTCAAACTTTATGCTAAATATTGTTGTTTTATTTTCAATGAATTATGACAAATATAATTTGTTCAAACATACCATCACTCAAATTTATTTGTCGCATATGCACTGAAAGTAAAGTACCAGACTTACATACATACTTCACTTCCTCCATACACCTTTTCCTACAGCAGCTTAGATTTTTACATTTCCTTTATGTTTCAAAATATTATTCGCTTGGTCTAATAATATTTTCATTTGTCTTACATATTTAACACGTCATTGTAAAGCAGTAATTAAAAAAAATGAATTTTTAATTATTTCTCAGTCAATGATCTACTTTTATACGACTAAGTATCGTTGAGGTACTATAACTCAAAAATGATTTTTTGGTCAAACTCTCAAGTTATCTTTGACATGCATGTATTTCTTTTAAACTTGAAGTATTGATAAATACAAATTTATGAATATTACTTAGGAAAAAATCTTTTTCAGACACCTTTTATAATTGATAATTTGCACATATTTCATTTATTCATCTAAGACAGTTAAATATTGTAAGAATCTTAGTCATTTCCAGAGTTGGCTTTCACCAATTTCAATCCAGGAGAACTCGTCACCATTTCTTTAATTGAAGCACCGATATGTTCCTAAAGATGTTATCCTCTCAATCGAATCTCGAGCTGCCAACTCACCGACGTCATTTTACTGTTTAAAAGCCGCTTTGGAGATGGTAGAGTACCATTTTATTTAAATGCCCGGACTACCCTATTGTTACAATGTATCACACATATACGAAGACAAACATATTGGCACGAAATTGTCTAAGTCAGTATTCACTCTCATGCACAGTTAAAAAATGTTATGAGCATTTGTCTTCAAGATTTTAGCACTATTTTTGCCATTGTCCCTGTTTTGTGTATATACGTGTAAGTTGACATCCGTGACCAGAAGGTCAGACAGAAGGCTTTTAAAGATTTAGGAACTCACCATTAATATAGTGTGGAGAAAATTGTAAACCTGTTGGCCGTCACAAGGTAAGAATAGTTCATAAAATTTTTTCTTCTTTTTGATCGTTCTCAACTTTAACGATCGTGATCGCCATGATGGAGAGTTTGCCACGTGGAAATAAGCCTACCAGATTTACTGTGTAAAATGGCAGTGAAATATAATACAAAAACATTAACCATCCCTCTCCAGAACAAGCGATCTTTGTCTTGTCACTACATCGAATGGGTGATCGACTTCTGCTAATTTAACCATTCACACTTCCCGCAAGAACCAACGATACAAAGATGGCATCCACTGCCCATGCTATGTGTCTTAAGTATCCTTAGTTTTCTTGCATATTCACCATATAGAACCGAAGGTTGTTCGATGTGGAAATCCATAAAGTTCCTCCATATTCTGAGAGATTCTACTTTCATCACGGCCCTACAAAATTTGGCCACCAAATTGATCTGGGTGATCACGTGAATTGTAACAGAGCAAAGGGATCACTATAGGACAACACTTATTATATAAAGCGACCACCACTTTTTTTTAAGATTAAAAGGTGAGTATGATTATTTTAAACCACTTTTGAAAAACATGCGCAATTTCAACGATTTTTTATTACTTTTTTACACGTACATTATTAGAAAGTGTTTTATTGATTTTATAAATAAAAACCTCGACTTATAGGTGAATACGGTAAAATGTATAAGTTGCGAACTTACAGTATTTAAACGATTACCAGATTTCAAATTGAATATACGTTTATGATAAAATGTAGCTCGAAGAATAAGGGTTGATTGAAAAATTAATTTCGTTATCATTTCACTCCAAAGCTTTTCAACATACGAAAATTATCAAGTTTAATGTTTGTTAATTGTCTTATACGACAGTAAATTGATGTTCTCAGATCATCGTTTTCAAATTTAAGTGTGAAAATTTGAATTCAATGAGGGGTTTTATTGATAATGAAAAACGATTATTGACTATGTCACTCTTGGGCATAATCCAGCGCCCCATTCTGTCAAAACAATGCGTCAGAGTAGTTAGTATAATCACTAATGCGTGCCCTATCTATAGGAAGTAAACCATTATAATTTTATGGCACGCCATTTAATTTATCTATTTTATGTTAGATACTAAACCCGACATGCCCAATATTAAATTTATACGACGCTAATTTGTTAAATCTACTGAATCCACATTATTAAAAAGACTTTAGTAATTGTTTATAACTTTAAGCAGATGATAGAAAAGTTTTGTGACCTTTTTGCTCAAAGTCTTCATGGTTTTATTATACGAATGAAGATTTAGAAGAGAGAAAACGATCAATCCATCAAAAGACAGTTTGATAGTCGTCCCCCAGTCGACTTTTTATTACCCACATGGACGGGTTGTAAAATTTATCGATCTGTAGGACGCTACTGTCTTTATACTTACGTTTGTATTGGATCAACATTTTTTTTTCGTTGTATGGTTCTGGAATAAGAAAACAATACATATAAAATCCTACAAGGATATTCATTAACATTTTTTATTGAAATCATTTAATTTTTTTTATTAATAAAAAAGTGAGCATACACGCAAACACACCATTTCCCTCTTGGGTAGTTAGAGAGGATACATTGAAAAAAAAATCATATCACGACACACTTCCTTCACCTCCTCTTTATCCATACATCTTCTTATACAGTTCCATCTATTTCGCTTACTGCTTATCTATCTTTCCTTCTTTCCAAATTTCATTCACTTGGCATTACCACAGTTTCCTCAATACGCACATTTTCACCCTGCACATCTTTAATACGTCAATGTTTAGCTCACATTCATCGTTAATAATTATATTTCTTATTCTGTCATATATCAACATAACACAAACTTCTCATTGCATACTCTTTGATGCTCGGTTCCTATTATTAACTTTCCATATCCACGTTTCATTCTCATACATCCATATTGTCGCTAATACGCTGTTGTGAACAATATTTGGAGCAGATTTATTGCGTCATTATAATTGTTTGGATAAGAGATAAATATTTGTGAGATATGGATGTTATAAGTATAAATATCATGGAAAAAGAATTTTGAGGGGATTTAACCATATGGAGAAAAAAGCTCCTAGAAAGCTTCAAATAAATATGATTCAAATGCAATGAAAAGATAGACCTAGAAAAGGTGGAAGTTAATTGCATTTTTGAATAGAAGAGTATGAATATCTGTTGTCTCTGCATATCCAAAAAGGGATATGACTTTGAGTTTGTATATATGTTTTAATGTTCTTAAAATGTCTGGATCAGTGTGACTGATACGGAATGAAATAAACATACACCTATATTGATCGAAGTTTTATCGGAATAATACAAGCAAATAAAGTTTATACGAACGTATCAATTCCCGACCATAGAGCAGGAAGTTATATCATTACATTTTTAAAATTCATATACACATTAAGAAACTTAAGTTTATTTCTCCCATCGATCATAATTTGTTGCTGAAAATATAAACGATTCATTGGCCATAGCTTAACGAAGAAATAAAATTAAGAATCTTTATTTCAAAAATGGTTTATACTAAATTATTTTTTACTAAATGAAGAAGATATTCCGTAAAAGTATCCTTTATTTAAGAAAACAATTTTATCAGTTTAAATAATAAAAACAAAATTATTAAATGTGTTTCTCTCGTCTTTCGCCTATTTTCTTGTTTCACTATACAAAGAACATCCTCAAAATGGTGGTTGAACAAGCGTACTGCATTTATTTATTTATATTGAAATACCATTGATTGATAACATTTTCTCATAGTTTCTCCTATGTAATATTGTTTGTATACATCCGAGAAAATCAGATTTTTTTATTAATCAATGGTATTTGAATAAACTCAAATAAATACGCTACACTTATTCAATCACCGTTCTGAGGATGTTCTTGGTGCAGTAAAATTGGTTAATGGATCAAAAAGAAGTGGAACAGATCAAGTTTGGTTTTTATTTTTCAAATAGATATGAAATAGAGTTCTATCAAAAATTGCCAGCAAATCCACTACATTTAAATAATTTTCCTTTTAACAATCATTTTTTTAACACAAAGATAGTCATTTGGACCGATGCCTTCGATCTTTAACACGAAAGACGCGATAAAAAAAACGTGTACATTATACAAATGGCTAAATGAAGCACTGTTATACCATACTTTTTGCACTCGATAAGTTATTTTATCACACTGTTAAGCCAATCAAATATAATGTCGCATTCAGTGTTCAACGATAATCGTATCAATGAAACATATTTAAACGCGATCTCCCCTTTACCGATTTTTTTAAACATGGTAACAAAACATACAATTCGCTATGTTCACGTAGACCCTCATAATTCAATAATAATAACAAACATCCTGTGTGACAACATTCGTTGCCTAGTTGGTAAGACGCTTGATTTCGGGTTTGATTCTTGATAGCACCCAAAAAAAGTGTCCTCACTCAGGCAAAAAAGTTAGAAAATTCGTCGGCTAAAATTAATACATGTGCGAGTTCGAAATGCAATAAAAATATCATTTTAAGAGATTTTCATAAAACAAAGATGTGGAAATGCAGATGCATGCATCACTTCATCTATGAAAATTCACCTAGTACATGTGTTGGTCTTTCGAATATTTTCTATGGAGTGAAATCGTAGACGATAAAAGCCCGAACAGCGAAGAGAATTTACGGATAATCTTATTTATTTATTTTCATTCTTTGTGCACATGGTTATACATAGTACATCTAGCAGGCGTATTGCAATACAGAAATTTTCTTGAACCAGCCAGCTCATCTTGGATACATAAAACTGTTTATTACATGACAAATTTTACAAAAGAGAAATATACATTCAAAAGGAAGAAAAAAACAAGTAAAGAACTGTTCTCTTAACAATAATAATAGAAGACAAGAAAAGGAATAAGAAAAGAAATCAAAAGAAAATAACAATAAAAAGATATTATTTCTTAATATTTTTTTAATTATCTCTTAAATGTAATAAGGATGCTGGACATCAGATAACTTTTGGAAGTTCATTACACAATTCTGCCGAGTGAACCTCAAATAAACATATGTAAAATGAGGTATGTACGGTGTGTTGGTATTCAAAGGAGTCAGCACTTGATCGTAGAGACTGTCCGTGTACTAAAAGAAAGGATTTTTTTTGCGAAGATTTGAAATCGAATAGAGATTGTTAAGCATATAACATAATATCGAAAGACCGTGAAGGTTTCTTCAATATCTCATTTGAAGCCATTAAAATATGTTCCAAAGCTCTGATAGGTGGTTTTTTCATATGAATTAGGTGTAAAATGACGAACTCTCGTTCATTTTCCTGAAATGTATCCTATAGTTTTTCAAGCGCATTGCAAGCCGATACCAGAACAGCTTGCATAGTTTGTAACAGTTTGTCATAGCAAGAAATGTCAAGGAGTTCCCAACTAAGATGAACCAACCAAGTAAAGGCTGCGCCTAGTTTAAGAGTGGTCGAGGCACTACGGACCGCGATGTGTGAAGAGAGATAGAGGGGAACGATAGGGCTCGGCATAAAAACAAGAAAAGATTACGATTCTCAGGTATAGCTACCACAATAAAGAATAAGTGGAATTTACCAAATAAATTGCGATTTTTCTTTAATTTGTGATTCTAATGAATTTTAGAATAAATGGTTTAAATTTAACCTTTTTGTTACAAAGACAATAAATTTCCTGAAAAAATACAATAACTGGTTAGCTTTTCTTTTAATTTCAAATTAACTTAGCTTCCAAAAAAGTAAAAAGACAAATGATTACTATCGCAAAACATCAATTGATCAAGTATAAAAACCAACAAAAAGCAACACAAAAAACTTTCATCTCAAGTACCCGGTTTTACTAACAGATAATGTTAAAAGTTACTTCTTAACATTTGAAAAAAGGAAAAAACAAGAGAAAATGGCTAATTGGAAAACTTATGAATGGTTTGGAAGCAGAAGATAAGGTTTAATAGTGATGAATCTCTTGCATATGGAATGGGAAAGGGGGAAATTCGCAGTGGATGTTTTTAATGTTAAGGACTATGACGTCAAATTAGGATATATTATAAGAGAACATGATGGATGTTATTGCAGAATGTTTTTCTGATAAAAATACCGAAATACTTTTTCATCGTTTCTCTTCGGAGGTGGGCAATTCTACTATTTGTAGTGAAGGTGAAAAATTATAAAGACTTCAACAATTTCTCCACAAGAAAATGTTTTTAATTTGGTACCATGTATCATATATTCCGAATAGTACAGTTATAGTAATAATATATACGGATTAATTTCATCTTTTGTTACATTCATTGAAGTACACGATTTTTAAATAAAAATTGTAAAGGAATTATTTCTTATTAATTACGTCTCTCACTAATTTCTCAACCAAAACGTTTGTTCTCTTCTCGCTTCCTTCGCCTGTCTCAATTTTTGCTAGCAAGATAAGATGGAGGATTTCATACTAATCTCTTTGCATAATGTGTCCTAAATACTGAATTATTTTCTTCTTAAACTGCTGTTTCTTTATTTGTATTTCAAGATCTTATCATTGTGGACTTTTCAGTTTGTCAGACTCTCACGGCAACATAATAGTTATCAGAACTTGAACAAGTAGTCATGCTGTAACACTGTTTTGAAATGTAAACGAAGAGTTTATATTTCAATATTTTGAAATGCAATCTTTTCTGTTTTACCAAAGCAGTGATTATTAAATACAATACATAAGAAATGGTTACTTTTCAGATAGTAGGATATTTGTTTTAACAGCAGACTCTCATTTATTCCCCACGTAGAGGGACAGAGTGTGTTTATAGAGTATTGGGATTTTTGATATGAGTATCTAAATCATTTATGGAGAGATAAGTTTTCATATCCCTCTACTGTTATAATACAGCAAGTTAGATTGTGGAGCAGTTATAGCAAGCTAGAATGTGGAGCATTGGTGTGAACCCCGCGGGGGATTCGTTATTCTAAATGGTGGAAAAAGTCCTTAAGAATTTTTTGAGAAATCTCTACTTACTGGGTGTGGTTTGTGCCTGTCATTCTGTTTTACTACGTTTCTTCTAAATATGTTGGAATACCACGTTCTTAACGTGAGAATGAGTTTGAAGGTATATTATTTTATCTATAAGTTGCTGACAGTAACAACATCTAATTCAACTACCTTGGAAAAATATGGGTTTATGTTCCTCACAGCTATTCGAAATACTAATATTCGGTAGAACTACCTTGTCAAGCACACTTCCTTTACTACGCGAGCTGTCACTTTTGAATAGAACCTTTGGATATTGACATCTTCAACTTTTCAGAAAATACTTTTAAAGGAAGGGTTGAGAGCTTTCATAGCAATGGGAGTTAGTTGTTCCGGCTTAACAATAATTTCCTGATTGTTCGTTTTTTATTTTTTGTTACTGCATATGTTTCTCTTTAAAGTTTGTATGTAACTGGGCTAAACTTGTATATGTAAGCTTTATAAAATAAATAAACACCACTGAAAAATATGAAAAATGTGTTGAGACAAATTGTTCACAAACGTTTAAAGAGATACTTGTAACAGAGTACTAAAATTTTCTTAAATTTTTTTAATCTCCAATTTCGAAACACCTTTTTTGATAACAAGTTAAATGTAAAATTAAAATAAATGGTAAAATCCTCCTGAATAATACCAAGATAAGTCAAAACCTTAGTTTACAACGGCATATTAATGTAATTTTTATGTGTGAAGTGGCAGTGGAAATATGGGGAGTCAAATATATGCTGAGAAAACTCGTGAACTCGAGCGTAATTTAAGGTTGATTGGGCATGTGGAATAAATAAATTATAAAAAATTTATGAAACACATCATAAATAAAAACGTGAGTATGTAGCCAAAGGGAGTAAGAAATGTGAATGAATTCAATAAATGCTATTTAAATGAGATACAATAATAAGTCAGAAAAATTTAAAAACCGTTTGAGAAATTATAGATTGCAAGTACATTAGAATCGCGTGTCTTTCAAAAGGAAATTTCATAAAAATTCTCTACGAACCCGTGTATATATTAAAATTCATACTTGGAAAGGCTATATTATATACAAATATTTTTTGGAGTTGTCGACCTATTTTTTTGTCACATTATACAGATATAAAAAACTTCAAATTTCGAATTGTCGACATACTATATTTTAAATGCATTATTAGGAGACAACTATTAAAATCAAATATACATCATGATAACACAGAAATGGCAATCATTTATCTCAAACTATCATACTCACCCTGATGTAAACACTTTGACAAAGAATATCAACTTTTACTTGCTAACATCATGCTTTAATTAAATAACATTTAACGTCTTGAACGAAAATCACATGCCTCTGTTTTAACAGCATGCCTTGAATAATTATATGGCACGTAGAATCGATGACGATTTGACAAAATTATAAAGCATATAGTCATAAAACATAGCCAACATGTCGAGCAAAACTGAAGTCGCACTAAAGCAGTCGCTTAAAGCAAAGACAATATGTACAATCGAGAAGCGTAAATTGATAAATTATCTGGCTGATTTCTGACTCTTTAAAGCTAAAATATAATACTCAAAACAACGTAACAGCGCTGACGTCGACGAGACAAAACTAAGCAACGTGCTGAAAAATACGGAAAAATAAAAAAAAAAAACGCAGGTAAACCCTGTTCAAAAAAGTCAATTGTTATATATTTCCAAAGAATTTAAGCTGAAAATTTGGTAAGTAAATGAAACAAAAATGCGTATATCACTGTTACGAATATCACTATTAGGCTGAAAAATAAATTAAATACATATACAAAGACTGTAACACAGAAGATAAAATGGATTGTAAAGTTTTTGACGTAGAACCGGGAACACATATTTCTGTGTTTCTTTACCACGGCTCCCACTCATGTTTGCGTTGTAAATTTTTTAAGTTAATCTTTCGTCACACATCCGTTCAACATGTCCGAACCCCCTCAGCGTTCTCAATTACAAAAATTGTACTTTAATTGTCACAGAATGGAACCATTCTCTATCGTTTTTCACTTACTTTAAAAATGCTAAATAAACCGTTTTAAAAAGACTAGTAAAGATAAAAGTCAAAGGTTAAACAAATACGCATCACGCATACAAATGAAGTATCGTATTCTTTGATCGAGTACTTCAACAATTCATCTTAAGGGTTAATTCCTATGAATTCCAAATTGTGCCTTTGTTTCCCTTCCCTTTTCTGCGTTTGTTAAGATATTTCCGACAATCGGGCAGTGAAGTTGAATGGCTCTATTGTGTTTGACCCCTGATATTATTTTGTCAATCTTTTGAATAAGTTGAACAGACCGCAATGAGGTTAACTTGTTATATAAATTTGTTGATAATTTGGAAATGTATTTTACTACAAATAGTTTTTGCTTGCCTCATAAAAATCAAAGATAAAATGAACAAAACCGATCATTATTGTAATTAATGAAAACAAACAAGTCTAAACACATTAATTTAATATGTTATATATCTCTATAAAAAAATGTAAAAAAAATCGGAAACCGTAGTTCAACGGTAAACATTCCCACTAAAAAAGCGAGCTCCCCAGGCTCGACTCCTGGTGGTTTCACTTACATATTGGTTTTACTCTTAGACCACATTGCAACTAAATTGATGTGCTGATTTAGCTTATGAACAACATATTATAAATTTAAAAAATGTTACAAAGCAACCTAATAATAGCGTGTCGTAATACTCTGCCTGACGAAAAGCTTCAGCAAATTAAACTTGCCGATCATCTTAGAAGTATGATCTCTTTGCCTCTAAGTTTGATCTGTTCAAACTACTGTGTTTATTAAAGGGCAATAGCTTGCACACCAATACAAGTACAGACGTCTTCCACCCACAGGATGGCTAACATACATACTCAATCAAGAAGGATACCCATCGCATAGTAAAAAATCAGAGGCTATGAAAACATTGTGAGAATTAAAGAGAAAGACCTTTTTCTATCTGGATACCAAATAGCAGATAACAGAGATAACGAAAATCATCAGAGCTACAACCCAGAATGTATCTTGGTTATCTACAGGATCTGTCAGTTTGTGTGATATCTTCTCCTGTTCGTAATTTTTGGGTAACAACAATCCGCCTCTGCCTCATTAATCCACCTTAATTTAAATTTGCCTAACCTTCTATTGAATCACTGAAGTGAAAATGAACCTAAAGAAAAAGAAATAAGGTTGTAGTTAAGCGGTTTGTACTACATTATAACTATATACGATATTTTTTAACGGACTTATTAATATTTAACATTTTTTTGCGACTTATCAGAAAAATAAACAAGATGAAAGATTATTAGGATGATAATAATGAAAAAAATATATAATAATAACAAAATTACTATTTATACAGCACCGCTTAGAAAACAAATTATCCTCAAGGGTGCTCCAACTCGAAACCTGAACCCCCTACTATTTTTATTTTTAAAATATTACAAAATATTGTATAAGTTGAATGTAAGGATAAAAAAGGAGTAGCTACGATGATAATGATGATGATAATCAACATCATAATGATAATGAATATTATAACTATGCCGATGAGTTCGATTCCCGTTGGTATCCAATTATATAAAATAAGGTTTCTGTCTGATTTTCACATAAAATCTCAACATCTTGTTGATTGAAAGAGTTTACCACAAGGATGTAAACCTGACATGCTATAAACTTTTGCACAACAAAGAATAAAAAAATATCATAGTGGCTCAGGTATTGAAAAATACAAGGCTGGAACCCTTTTTTTTTTTTAAACCTAACTAAACCCGAAAATTCTGGATGAAATATCGTATTATATGTGTACAACAAACATAACATATATCGTAAAAAATCTAGATTTTTTTACGATTCCGAATCATCTTGATTTTGATAGGCACATAATTGAGATGGTGAAATTCATTCAAACCCATTAATAAACTTTGCAAAACTTTTCCGCTTACCTGCCTTATCCTTTCTTCTTTGGTAAGAAATTCCATTCGAAATTGGTTATCATCACTGGAACTGATGAGTTTTCTGAGAATCTACTCATTGCTTTGTTGTTTGTTGTCATTTAATTCCCCCAAGAACAAGAGTTGGATTTGCTGTAAAATAGTATTTGTTAACGGTCCCAAGATGACCTTTACTCGACCAAACGTAAAATTTATTCAGCTTATTTTATCCGTAAGCTTTCCAGTATTATTTTATCAGAAAGATTTTCAACGTTGGCGACAAGACGTTCCCGTATCTTATTCCAAAAGGTTAACGTTCCCATGAAATATTTTCTCATGTAAATAGGGACCATAAAATGTTTTGTTAGCACTAAAATTTATTTGTTTTGTGGTTTTATGAAACAGAGGTCATGTGAATATGAAATGGAAAAAAATATATCATACATGCCTCTTATATCACATGTCTAAGAAACATTCTAAGCCTTTAGTTTATGGAAGGTATGGTTTATTCCTATGAAACAGTTTTCATTTAAACAAGGTTTTCTCTAAAAAAATATTTGAGTACGAGTACATGAAATCATAATGTTAACATAAGCGTTTTTCTTGTATGTCGCTTCGAAAAATATATTTTTTTAAAGAAATTTCTTTGTAAGCATAATAACTAGTTTAATTCACGAATTTGTAGTGTGATCTTAATACTAAATATATTTTTTTTTCAAGATTTTTACGGAAGAAATTAGTACTTAAAGTTAAAGTTTTAAGAATTGTCGTGGCTTCCTCATATATGGTAGTCATAAAATTTATTACCTAACTTCAAAGTTTCAGATCTGTTCCAGTTCGACTCTGATTACAAATCACGTAATTATATGGTAAAAAATAGTATTTAGTTTTTATAGACTATAGTTACATTCAGGGTTAAGTAGCTAATTTTGTCAAATTTTGGGCAAATATAAAATACTTAAAACTCTTTATTAGGAAAACCAAAATTCAACGCTTTGATAGTTTGTCCGTTACATACATTTATTTCCCCGGTGGCATGTATTTCGTCATACAATGGTATTGTCAAAATGTCAAAGCCATTCAGTTTAAAAGGGCATAGTATGGTAAAACCACTGTCACTGAGTAAATAAATAAAATATTTATAATACTCGTAGAACTATCACATAATTTAATATCGATTTTTCTAAAAAAAAATAGTTTTCCTTCTTAAAATTGAACTGTTTTTATACATGTTTTTTGTTTGTACTTGTTATGGTTGTACTTGTTATGTTTGGTCCTTGTACGAATGAGGTAAACCAGTAATGTGCAAAGGATTTCAAAAAAATAATTAATTAAGAGAGTTTAATAAATCATTTAATTTGTTACTAAAGAAGATTAAAATGAAGGATTTCATTAGGAGGGACTAAAAACGATGTTTTGTTTGAAATCCACAAATGAAGAATTTTAAAATGACTGTACGTTTTCAGAGAACAGTGGTAGTCGGTAGACATACTGAACACAAACAATTATCAAAATTAAATGCGCGTGAATCTCCACCGGTCCGATTATTTCGTACCTACGAGTTTATACTAGACAAGCCTTACAATGCGTCACAGGGCCGAATCAGACTATAAAAAAGTAAATAAAATTTATTAATCTCTTTTATTTTCTTATAATTTTCCTTGATAAGCTATTGGAGAAACCGTATAAAGAGTGTAACATGTGTGTCACACGCCGAGAGAAATGTAACGTTAAGGTATACGTACTCGTATGTTTGTATGTATTTATAATTTTCCTTTCTCCGGTTATCTTATTAATGGACTAAATTAATTTCATTATATTCATACTTGTAGTCCAGTGTTATCACTTATCATCTTATTTAATTATATTAAGATACATTTTACTAGACCAGCTTTATTCAGGTTGAATCCTAATGTGACATAATAAAAAATAAAAATGCATTACTGTAATATATTATATCATACACCGTTTGATACATTACAGTAATAAAGATAATTAAATATAAAAATAACAAATACAGATTTATTGAAAGCAACATATATAAGTACGTAGATACTGAAATTACTCATATTTTTTAAGGCAGAGGAAAAGAAAATACATTTAAGAGAAAAGCATCAAAAGTTCTGGGATCATCTCATAACATTATTCCAATTAAGATATATCCCCCTTAATAGTGAGTGAACTCGACCACGAGAATATTAAATGTTTTTTCAGCCCACATAGGTACTTGTTCTTGTTAATTATAATACAAAATAAACAAGTATTTAAAATAATTATTATCTAACTAAAAATGTATTTAAAGTACTCGTATAATAAAAAAAATAACTTTAAGTTAATTTTTAACAGACGGATTTTAAATTTCTTATGATTTTAAGGAAACTATAATTACTTAACCTTATCTGGACCTTAATAATATACAAAAATAAACGATTTTAAAAGTAACAAACACTTGTTACTTTTATAATCGTAATTATGTTGTATTATATTTCACTCAAAAGCGGTTGTTAAGGCTATTCACCGTGTTCAAGTCTCAATCAAAAGGAATGGTGAATGAATTTTCTGCATTCCCCACAATAATAAAAAAAACATTTTTCCACGATATCTTCGATTGTATGCACTTCTTCACATATGCAAAAAGGGGATCAGTGAAACTTGACCAGTTCAAAGTGTAACCATTACATTTGTGGTTGCGTTAAGATGATTTAGAGTAAATAAAAATCTTCTTTGCAAGTCACGTCTTATGAGAAGCATGTTAATAATTTTCATCACTCACAAAATATGAATTATTGATCATAAGATTGTGACCCATCCTGTGGATGAAATACGCCTTTGCGTGTATAGTTGTTGTTGCATTTAATCATAGTCCTTACAGATCACACCCAAAGTAACGTTGGAAAGGAAATCAGAGTATAAAGACTTTCTGGAGGTTAAATTTGCGTTCGAGGCTTTATTAGTTAATATAGTATAAGACAGCATTAAGTTTGGTTCTACCACCACCAACTGTTATGAAGAACAAAATAAGTCCCCATTCAGCGCAAGAAAATCTAAATCTACATTATTTTTATTTAATAAATGCTACGTCACGTAGTGTCGAAGAAGAAACATTCCAAAGGGGACATTCACCGGTGGCGACACATCTGAGCGTTAAAGAAATAGTAGCGACGACAAACTTAAGGTTTGACATCACGGGAAATGTAAAATGACTCGTAGTACAGTAAATAATAAAGCAACTTAAGGCCAAGCGTTTAAAAAGTCCAGGAAGCGCATAAATTCAGAAAAATATATTAATTCCATTTTTTTAAAAAGGTCTGAGAGTAAAACTAGACTGAACGTGAATGCGCCAGAAATCGAACCTGGGGTCTGCTGAATGAAAACAGATATCCAAACTTTTCTATGTAAGCATACAACTTTCACCTCTTCCACATTCATACAATTCGTCATGCACTATCTTCTATTATTCATATTTTTCACTTTACCTTCTTTCAAAATCTGATATTTTTGGCCCAGCTACGTTTGGCCCAGTTACGTTCTTGCACGCCTACTGAGTGCTTAATTATACCACAGACCTCTACTTCTGCCTCCAGTTTTTCTGCAAGCACATCATTTCTCAGCTACTCATTGCCCTTTCATCCAGAAACTTGTCGTGTTTTCAAGTGAAAGTGCGTTACCTTCTGTTACAAATAATATTTCTCTATAAATATTGAAATAAACTTAGTACACGAGAATTAAACAAGAAAACCTACTCGCATACAGATTAGTAAGACAAGGTGAAATCCTCTCCAACGCCCGCACGTCCGCTCCTGTTACAAAGCAATACAATCACAAAGGTTCCCTCATGCATACTGCCGACAGGGGGACTAAAAGCAGTTTCGCGAATACTTCGCCGACGGGACTCCCGCACACTCGTTCCATAAAGAGCGTTTTCACCTTGTGTGTAGAAATCGTTTGTATAAAAGATTTTCGCCTTGTGAAAAACAATGATTCAGCTCAAAAATATGAGAAATCATGCATTACTTTGTTGGAAAAGAAAATAAAGGTGTTATTTGCGTCGTATGTTGTAAAATTTCTCAAAGTTTTTATTTTAACGACCAGTTTTGCTTTTTTTTTACTATATACATACATACTATCACGACATGTCATTTGTGAGTAGGCAGTGTTTTATCTATGGACACAGTTTTCGGCACATCCAAACAGCTCATCATACGTGCTCTCTTATTCCTCAACTTCTAAGCTTTCCCCCAACAATCATTATCTAACTGTCTACCTCGATCTCTATTAATTTTAGACAAACATATTTATTTCGCTAGTATTTCGCAAATAATTTTCTTAATGTGGCCAAACCATCTCATGCCGGTCAGTTACAGAGATACACCATTATGAGACTATTGACTTTCGAGCACACACATTGCTTTTTAAACATTATTATTCAGCCCTTGCTCGACACCTACTGTGTTTATTTTATTCTGTAAAAACTGAAAATCATCTAGGTTATCCGCCAGGATAACATTTATTTTATTTTTGGCTATGAAAAAAAAATTATTCATCCTTAAATTTTAAATATTTTATCTGTTCTTCCATCATTTAAATCAATCATACTTAATATGAAATGTAATAATTAAAAGGTTGGTACTAACTGATAATGGTATGGATTTGTTATTAGAGGCGCCATCTGTTCGCTAGTACCGGGACTTGTTGATCGATGTACTCGTATTATGTATGTATAATACAAACAGCTTACAAAAAATATTCTTACTCACAAATTCCGTTATCATATCCATGGTATTGTTGATATACAACTATTAATAGAATAATTTCATGAAGCCTTCTATTATAGCAGTTTTTTACATTCATCAAGTAACCTTCAACAAATCCGAACAAGTGTTTCAAATATATTGAAAAACATAACCGGAAGACAACATTATATTCGGCCCCAGTTAAAAAGACAAGATGAGGTTATATGAGATGTGGCTTCAAGAACAAGTCAGGTCTAAAAAGAGTGCAGACAATTTCAAAACTATTATCCCAACCTCAATAGGAATAGGGGCAGAAGAGGATGATATTATCCTTTTTACACGTGAAAATATATGTAATATTGAAAGCGACGAAGGGAAACAATATTGTGTTCGACCCCAATAACAACCACTAGAATAGGGATGTAACGAGCAGTTTGTCATTGCACATCTTAACAACACTACTGCGTGTGAAGTGACAACAACTCAGCGCCTGCGAGTATTGTTACAAGACTGAGACCCTTACATTGGGAAGTGGAATTCCAAAGTTCAGGGTGTAAGCAAGAATCTTAACGACTAGACCAAAGCGATATAAAGCAGTGTTGATACATTACGATTATTTAAGTGACTCATATTGTTTTTTCTTCCCAATGATTTAAAAATTTTCCTGATAAATTATGTATTATGAATATTGATAAAATAATATTGAACTTTAATATGTATTGTAATACAAGTTCGTAGGTACTTTCTTCGACAATTTACCCGCACTTGATACAGAACGTGTTTGAATATCACCCTTAATGTGTTACCGTTCAGTCGCTTAACATGCAAATACTGTTTTGATTGTTCGAACATTTAGATCAAATTGAAACGTGTCAATAGTGAAGTGTTGTTCTCCCACTATTTCACGCTGCCGTTACTACGGATATACAGGCATCCCAAGCGAAATCTATACAAACACAACAGAGCCATTCTAGGGATTAAAGAGCCTGGAAATGAGAAATCAATAAAGCACCTCTGGGTGAAAACATACATTAAACATATAAACAATGTTCCTTTTGGGTTAGGTACAGAGGAGATACCTCCAAGGTTTTCTATTCATACATAGGGTGTGACTTTTGTGGTCTAGATTGTAAAGCACCTGTCTTCTAGCCCGAGCTTGTGGGTTCAATTTCTGTTGGTACGAAATTATTCTAAAAAATGTTTTAGATTTAGTTATCATTTCAGATCTCTTTAATATCTTTCGAGTAGATTTTTTTCGAGGCTGCTACATTGTAATAAACTCTCTAGGTTGTACTGTATACAGTAATTAAATATAATATTGTAATATAATTTATAGATCTTGCACTGTTCACATTCCCACATCTCGTCATATATGATCTCTTATTTATTAAACATTTTACCTTTGTGAAAAATGTAATTTATTTTATTATATCAAATATTCGCTGTGTGCATAAAAGTCTTAGCATATAAATTTTAATGGTACATCCAAAAAGATTCCAAGGCCCGATGTTATTAACAAACTTGGATCTTTTTTTAAATATTTTGTGAATCGAACCTAAAACTCACTTATAGAGGTAAAACGTTTTGAGTGCGAAACCATAGAAAATAATATTTATATCATTTTTAATATAAAAATCACTTTTTTAATGTTCCTGTGTCTAAATGTTACCGTGCTTATTCAATAATCTGTTGTCAGGTTTTCAATTTCCGCAAGCTGCAGTTACTTTAAGTCTTTTTTTAATCTAAATGCATTGTTTCATACAGTGTATCGATGCAAATTTTCCAAATATTAAAAAAATTAAATATGCGTGTAACACGAAGAAAGTTCCCGTTTTGGCAATCCAACATCTTTGAAGGAGTGTTCAAGCAGTTAAGGTGGTCTTCTATCCCGCCATTGAGATAAACGTTTTATCTATAGTAATCGTTCGTCTTAAGAATATCGTCTATAACACATTGATTAGAATCATCATATAACTTTTATGATATATATTTTTTCCCCCCAATAAAGGTAACTAAAATATATAAAAGCTAATCATAAAAAAATAGGGCCTACATTCATATTCATTGACAATTTTCGACTAGTCCTTATGTAGTGCACCAAAAAACAATTTTTTTTCTTTTCTTAGAAGTTAAAAGTTTATTAATATAAAAAAATTGTATTCTTTTGAAATTGTAATATAACAACACGTGTATTAAAAAATTGTTTCACTTTGTTAAGTTTCTTTAATGCGCACAACTTCAAATACATGACTTGCTTTTATACATTATTCTTGGACTCTACAATATGTGTGTAACAATACTCTACAAAAGATGTTTTGAGCATTGTCACACATCGCAGAACAAAATATTGTCAATATGGTAAATACAAATGTACCCACAAATCAACACACTTTTCTATACTATTTATTGATTTTTTTTCCAAAAGGAAATTTTATACGAGTAATTCATATTATGTAAAGAATAAATATTTATTGTGAATATGTATGTAAGCATGTCCTTTGAAAAGTTTTAATGTCTCGTTTTTTTCTCTTGCATGGCATACGACCTTGGAGCTTCTGAGCCATGACCTGTGGTAAGCAGCAATACGTATGCACTTATTTTTGACTGCACATTGTTTGAATTGTATATTATGATATTTCAATATTTTATTGGTACCACTTATATTTCTTGTTGGTGACAATGTATCTCAGAATACGGAATCAAATAGTTAGGGATGAATGTGAACTTAAGGTTGATTGTGTTGATTAAAATGAAAAAGTGAGCTTTGAGATAGTTCAGGCATGTAGAACGAATAAATAAAAAAAACAATATAAAAAATATATAATGCTAATGAGAGTGGAGTTTCTGTACCATGGAGAGCCATGGTATAGAAAGACTAACAAAAGCGTTATTGGAATAAAATAATAATATTTTGAAATCAGGAAACCTAGAAAATTCATTAGAAAATCAAGCGGTCGGTTATATTTGCCTGCTCCGAAAGCTATGTGTGTATGTATCTTATATTTCTGTATTCATTCGCACTATAAATTTTAATTGTATTAATAATGGTCAGAATCGATCATAAATAATCAAATGACCTGACCAAGCACCCTTCGGATTGGTTGCCTTTGCGCCAGATACATATTGCATTTGAGGTATCGTCGGCCCTGAACATGAATATTGCCACGTTATATAATGCCAAACAGGACACTGTGGCAATTAATGTTGGGTAAACAAACAGCACAATGCCAACTTTCCTTTTGTTTATTAATAATATGGAAATTAAACAATGTGTTTCAAAGTAGAAATCGTTTACAATTTTGTCGCCATTTATATGAAACTTCTGCGTCAGTAATGGTATAATTTATTTCACTGAGTATAAATCTCGCCGGCTTTCAAGATTTCAGGATTTGAATGTGATTTTGATGTGGGAATATGAAGAACAATAGGATTTATACAAAGTGAAAACAGCATTGTGTGTTGATTCTTAAATGGATGTTGAAATAAATAAATACCTATTTTTATTATCAGAAAATGATTAATATAATTTAATCAAATGAATAAACTAACTACGAGTACATTGTTGAATGAACTGTACTGGTTAAATTATCTTTAAAGTTGGAAATCTAAACGGTGTTAAACCTTATTTGACCTAGTGGATAAGACTTTTGCGTTCTACTTCGATTCCCGTTACTACTCACATTTATAAAAAAATATTCGAGCCTCTTTAACATATTTCTGGTTAAAGAGGCCTTGAATGAAAACCAGACTGTTCTTGGTTGGAAGAGAATGCTTTATGGTAAAAACTCCACCTGGTTATACTGCAAACAACGCAAGTGTATCCAGTATAAAGTTCTGTTTTTCTATACAACACGACATCTTTGACCTATTTGATAAAATGCTGTCTTCCAGCCCGGAAACTTCGAATTTGATTCCCGCGGTACTCAGATGTTTTAATAAAAAAATCTTTCTGATTTTCCCTTAACATTGGTTTAACATTTTTTTAGTTGGTTGGAATATCTTACCACATGAAAATAAATCACCAGGTTAAACTGTATACAATTAAAGTGTAATACAAAACATTAATAGAAGTATTAATACAAATTATTTAAATACTTTTTACATTTTCTGTGTTCTACTTTCATTGATTTCTTCGTGCACCATATTTGAAAAGATGTATGTTATAAATTACGAATTATTCAGTATTTTTTTTAAGATGTTGATATTAAAAAATATATAAATATTAGTATATTTTATGCAATAAACAAATAAACATAATTATTTTTTATTACAGTAAAGTGGTTCAAACGAGAAAAAAAATTCTTTAGCACAACAATTTTATTTCAATAAATCTTTAAAAAAAAATTTAAACCAAATATCTAGTCTCGGAAACCAATCCACTCTTTTTCTTTTTTTTTTGTTTTTGTTCGTGAAACGAAAACTTCCGTCTATGAGCAAGATCAAAATAAACATTTCACCAAATTGATCGATGATCCCAAAGCTCATCCACCATGAACAAAGGTGAACAACTGAAATCCTCGCCGATCACATCTGGGTCATGAATACTTTATATGGAAGTGATTCTTTATTCGCCACCCGCGCGATATCATTGTGAGCCTGGATCTACTATATTTACCAAAGAACCTCTTTTGCGATGCACCTCGTGAAAATGTTGAATAGAAAATGTGCAACTACATATTCATTTTGTATTTAAAACGTGACAATGCACATGCATTCAGTGCGATATATATGAAAAGATTTTTCATTTATGGAGAACGACTGGTATTTAATATGAAATTTTGAAATAAGTGATGAAATAAATGATGAAATAATTGGCGTTCGTGATCTAGCAATTAGAATTCATGCTAAACATGCAGGTAGCTCCGTTTCGATTTCTGCCAAAGACACTACCAGTTTAGTTTAATTTTTAGACCGTTTAAACCAGAATTTATGTTTTTATGTAGCTTACATGCTACATATCATAAACTTTTCATGCGCTACTAAGTGACGCCAAAATATCGCTATATAAAAACACTACCTAAAGAAAGGTTGCAGCTGATGAAACCTGCCGATCGTCTTGGTACCCAATTAAACAAGCAGATGTTCTTAGTTCCATTCCGGGTGGATTTATCTCTAGACTGATTGTATCTTAGACTAAGAAAAAATGTTTTCCTGTAGCTCATGTGCTCTTCATCATAATTTAAAAACAACTGTGCCCAACGAAAGGTAACAGCAAATGAAATCCGACGATCATCTTGGAATTTTAATCTCCTGTCTCTCGGATAATTGAGTTGAATCTGTAAAAACTGCTATATGTTCCATTCCAGGCGTATTTACTTCTAGAATAGTTGTGTGAGTTGAATCTGTAAAAACTGCTCTGGGTTCCATTCCGGGATGATTTACTTCTGGAATGATTGTCTCATATACTTAAAAAAAAGGATTTCCTGTAGCTCATATGCTGCTCATCATTATATAAAAACAACTGTGCCCAACGAAAGGCAGCAGCAGATCAAATTCGCCGATGATCTTGGAGTTTGAATATCTTTTCTATCGGATATTTGAGTTGAATCTGTCAAAACTGTATGCTGGCTGAAGCGTTACAGCTTACAAACTTTAAACTAATTAACGAACAAGAATCTTTCATCCACAATATGGCTGATAATCATAATCGATTGATTGCCTATCGTAACGTAAAAAAAAATCAATTAATATTAAACCAATTCCCAACTGTTGTAAAGTTGAGGTGTGGGGAAAAATAAGTTTCTTCTTCAGTATATTATGTTTCAACATATCCGAATTGGTGATTTTGAAAACCTAAAAAGCGTGTCCGAGATACAATTGTTTTGACCCTAGTAATCGAGCCTTTGGGTTTTGCATGTGTTGGAAACTATTCCGTACATGAAGAAGCTACAACGCTCGCACACTTGCGAGTATTGTTAAATGACAAACCTTTTTCATCAGAGTTGGACCGTTTTTTTTTTTTTTTTTCGAAAACCATCAGGAATCGAACCTAAAAGCTCCGGATGCAAATCAAGCGTCCTACTAACAGGGCATGGGCATTGTCAGCTAAATTAATAATAAATGTTATTGTTTAAAAATAATGAATTTAAGTTAAATACGCTCACAAAATATATTGGTTAGCTAATTTAAAAACATTCAATTAAACCAAAAAGTATATTATTATTGGCATTATTTATGTAACATAACTCGATGAAGCGGTGTCATGTAATGTCACATGATGTCATCTTGTCACATCAATAGTTCAATGCAGGAAAATTTTCTATAGCTTTTTTTTTCTATAATAACTACAAAAGATTTAGATTTTTTGTCGCATAGCCTATTCCTCGTGATGAGTTCGATTGCCAACAATCAAGAAGGGGGGAGGCATCTGAGCATATATTAATTTTCTATGCGCAAGGGTGTAATTCAACAATCAGTGATGAAAGGTCAAACCAGAAATTCCACTTGCTTGACCAAAGATCCTTTTCCTTTGATTGATGATATCTTACTTTATATGAAAGGGAATGTTCGGGTGGTTGTCTTTGTGGGGTTTATGTGCGTATGATCACGTATGTGTTTATGGATTTCGTGGGGATGGATAGTCATTTGAAGGTTTTTGCGACCATGTAACTTGCTTCATTTACTTTTGTCTGGTTGGTTGGAAGAGATCGCCACCGGGAAATAAGCCCGCCAGATTGTGTTTGCAATAAAAGTGTTGAATAAATAAATATATGCACAAAGTTTAAAGGCTAGTAAAATCTGCTATAGCCCTTCATTCGACAGATTGGAAGGAGTCATGAATATCTAAGAATTTGACTTAATTAGGTAACGAGCAATAAAGAAACAAATCAGTTTTAATATGGTCTTAGAAAAATATGCGGGAATTAATCGGCCCGCAATTGAACCCGTGACGAATTCTAACACTGAAACCGAAATTCTTTATTTATAAACGGTGCAGTGTACTCATAAGAACAATTATTAAAAATCTAGTAGTAAGTACTTCATACATTTAAAAGGAAGAGAATGTATAAAAAAATTAAATAACTGCAACAAAAATGATGAAAAAGGAACGGGTGTATACAAGCGTACAGAGCTATACGTCACCAACATAATACGGAGCGTACAATGCCAGACGACTTGCACTGCACCAAACTAGACGTCACTTTTGACGTCAATGTGAAAATTTATTATATATAAAAAATATATCAAATCTATAATTTATTTTCTATTTCAACATTCTAGTTCCTGTTTAAATATATCGCAAAAAATCCGAATACGCTGTTTACTGAAATTTTAAAAAGTATGTTAGGTTTTTTGAATGGGTGGAATAAAAACGAAGAAAATTAATTGAGTTAAAGGTAAAGGGTATAAGAAACAACAGCATGTTGACGGTTGATAACATAGTCATATGATAATGAACCTTCCAGGTTGTATTGTATACATAGTGTAGTAAAATATAATACAGTACGAGTTAAACATAAACGTATGTGGTTTAAAATATAAACGTATTTAATATATGGTAAATAATCAGATTCTAATGTATCTAGTAAAAATGCGTGAAATTCTAAAAAAAAATAATTTCTATAAAATTTCAAAATAAACGAATCATAATATTGTATAATATAACTGATATCCTCAAGTCATAATCATTGAAGATGGTGGAAGAAAAATTATGTGTGATATTTGGGTGAACAATGAAAGATTCAAATAGTTCTGCTATTTGATAAGTATATTTTCAGTCGACGGAAAGGTGGATCTAGACTTTCAACAGCGATTTGTAATAAGAATCAAAGTCAATGTGGCACTAAAAACATACATTCAAACCAAGCGATATCGAGATCTGCTTAAGTTATATTTCACAGCAGCGTATAACTGCCAACATTGATGCATTGAAGTGAAACGTGGAAATGAAAAATTAATGAAAGGAGCCGAGTTAATGTAGTGGTACTGTGTGGACTTAGAAAAAATATTGGTCGATGCATGAAAGAATAAGAAATATAATTATTAAGGATGAATGTGAGGTGAATGATTGCCGGAATGAATTGATAAATTGTACATGTTTGATTTGTTGTGTTGCTTCGTCTAATGCTTGTTTTTTTTTCTGTTGTATAACATTGCTCACATGTCAATATTAAATTTGAATTGTTGTTTTTTTTTTATTGTTCTGCATCAAAAAGGCCGTTTGACCATTGGATTTTTTTTAAATAATATTTTGAATGGACCTCTAAATAACTTTTTTAAACTCGTACATCCATACCTTTCCATTTAACGTACACATACTCAAAGACCCAGTTTGTTTCAAGTGGCTTTTTAATTTTTTTAGTTCCTCTTGGGAGTCATGGATGAGTTTATACATCCAAATATTACCTGAATTTGACTGATAATTTATATTCTGCCCAGCTGCATTTTATCAAACTAGAGCGATATATTATAATAGAAAAAATACATAATCAGAACAATACAATATTTTCCTTTTAAATAAACTCTGTTATCCTAATTGTGCATTTCGCGATAAAGGAAATAAATTTTAGCTATTTGCGAGCAATATTTTACGATCTGACAGTTATATTTTGACACCAACAATTTATGTTTCTTTTTATAAGCGTTCCAAAGGTTTTATGCCATTTTGTTCCCGTTCCGGAACAATAAAAACCACAATAGATACCTATTGAGGCGGAAAAACTAATTTCTTCTTTCGCGTTGTATATTGTGTTAAATTATTTTCAAACAAAAGATTAATAAGAATTTATTGTATTTTATTGTACGACACATTCGTTATGTATAGTTCAACCTAGGGTTGGGTGGGTTTGGAAAATATTGGCAATATCTTTTAAACAACAAGAGCTATGTTAAAGAGTACTTATGCGAACACCCATGGTCTCCCAGCCACGCTATTCGACATGTTTGTGACCATGGTAATGAATGAGTTGGCAATTATGTGTCTGATTATTGATTAAACACGTACGTCTTGATTATAACGGCATAAGATGATAAATCAAAAGCGCAACTATAGAAAACCCTGGGGTAATTTGAAATGACCGCTGTCTCTATTTAGCAACACAAATTAAAATTTTACGTAACACAGTAAAAATGGCTTATTTAATTTAATTTCGATAAATTTTGACAGTTTCTCAATGAATCATTAAATGCAAAGTTAAAAATATATTTTACAAACGTTTAAAAACAATGACCAAAAACTGATACCTTCAAAAGACTTTTTAAGACCTAGGTCAGTTAATTGCTCAATGGAAATAATTTTTTTTTTTTGGTTAAAACATATAAAATAAAGCATATACCATATATCAATGTACATAAAACAAAGCAGAATGAAGATATCAGACTTGAATACATGGATTAAAAAAAAATTAAGTAAAATAAAATGAGGAGCGTAAAGATGGTTTGGCATGTGGAGAGAATCATTAACGAAAGAATCTTTAAGCGAGTGTACTAGTCGGAAGTGGAAAATGTGCATAGAGAAGATATACGAAGGAAAGGATTTCTGGAACCGAATGTGTTACTGTATCATATTGTAAGAAAAGATAAACGAAGAAAAGGATATTTGGAACCGAATATGTTACTGTCTCATATTGGAAGGAAATATAGACGGAGAAAAGGATATCTGGAACCGAATATCTTACTGTCTCATATTAGAAGATCTAAAAAGTTTTCTTTCTAATTCAACTTCCCTTGGCAAGTTTTCTGCGGTTTTCTTACCAAATATGCTATTCAAATGGCATTATCTACCACCTTACATTCATGTGTTATACCATATATTTAACGTGTAGTATTTTTTTATTTTTCAATAATAGTGGGCTCGAATAACAGCGCCTCTGACGAAAATCTGCTCTCTAAACGGCGCTATATAAGTTGTCCTTTTATTATTATGTAAAGGTGACTGGATCGATTGGAACAGATAAAAAAAATTAAGCTAAAAGTACAAATAATAGATACGAAAATGTTGCACTTGGATGGAACATGTGAAGATCTGTTATCTCTGCCTATCCTACAGGTAACACGGCATGATGATATGTACGTACTCGTATGTCTAAACATAATATCAAAATGTGAATATAAGGTACGATTATATAATAAATAATGTCTTAATGATAAGATTTTTCCCCCCACTATCAAGGCCCCCACTATCAAGCATTAAAAATATTGTATTTAGAATTCCATATACTCGTAGAAAGAATTGGTTATATAACATATTTTCGCCAAATAAAGTACATATTGTTAAAGTCTTTTTGAAATCACAATGCCTCAAGCACGATGTACTCGTAAATCTTTCTCTGTATTTTTTTACTTCTTTGCTACTTATTGGTTGGAAATATTGTTTTCCTACTTTATCGTTGGTAAATAATTTATATAAATAAAAAGAAAAAATACATAAATTAGTGTTCTAAAACAAAAACATTTCCACAGGAAGCGATCTATTTGATGTAAACCCTGAAATGGCTGAAATACAACGTGCTGAGCACATCCTCCCGACGGTGGATTGTACAGCATCCGGCATATCATGCTCATTTGGCTGCCTTCCACCACTGAAGAATCCTTCCTCTTGCTCAACCCTCGATATGACTTTGGGGTCGTGTTAATCCATTTATTTTTTTCAATAATTTTACTGCTTTAAAAACATTCCACTGAAAATCGCACTGTATAAGCACTCGACTAATTCATTCATTTAGTTATCCTCAATACATCCAAAATGATGATCCTGATATATTATTATTTAAATAGCAGGGCCTGGAGACAATATTGTCATCAGTCTCCTTAACAAAGCCTTTAAGTCCAGAACTACTAGAGTAGGCAGATAAATATCAGTTTGGCTCGAACGTGTTAACAATACTACTGCATGTATAGAGATGATAAAATTCACACACGTCTATCGAACGTCAGTGTTGTTAACAGACAGAATCGAACACGAAGCCCCTGGGTGGAAGTCAAACGTTTTACCAACTGTGCCACGAAAACTGTACTGTGTACTGAAAACAAAAATTTGTTATTGATTTTATTTTTCTACAATGATGATATCAAGTAATAATTTATATTATTTTCCTTTTTTAAACATCCTTTGTGTATATTTTTAACATACATTTTCTCAAAATGTATTCGTTTTTTTCATTTCAAATATTTTCATAACTGTATGATCACAACATGATAAGGATATAGTAAAAGTTTAACTATTGATAAAAACATACAAAGGTAAATGGAATTTATATTGTCTTTTTTAAATTTCACTAGACTTTATAAACCGTTTTAGCCTCGTTGGTAGGATGCCTGTATTCCAATTAGAGAGTTGCGAGTTCCAATCTCATTTTCACTTAGGCCTCTTTAATAGTTTTCTATTTGGTTGGAAGAGATATTACAATAAACCCGCCAACTTGTACTATCTGTACTTGTGATACAATACAAAACAATAAATTTCAATTAAAATAAAGTAAGATTTTATGATTTTTGTCGAATCCTGTCTTTTTAGGCTACAGTTATCTTGGTTCGATGTAAAATTGATATCACTAAAACACGCTTGTTTAAAACATATTTAACGTTATTTTATAACCCTTTTATTTATTTTGATATGCAATACCCAGTTTTATGTATTTGCATTATATATGGTACTGTTTAAGGGTTAATTGATCCGATGATGGCATGTGGCATTATTGAAACGGCAATATAAATCCATACTTTTTAATGTAATCATAAAATAAATATTGAAATTCAAAGAAAATCTTGGACTGTTTAGTTCTTTTGATAACATTTGCCCGATATAAACAAAACAAATCATGATAAACAAAGTTGGCTAGTTTTAAAAAAACATTCTTTTTTTTTTCTTTTTATGGAGTTTATGAGTTACCATAAACATTTTTAGATTGGGGATTGTGGCAGATTAAACATATTTGATAATGTTAACATTTCGAGTCTTTCCATCAAGATTTAATTTGTATACGCTTGATCAATTGAAAAAATATTTTTATCAAACTATATTTTTTTCAGCATGATTTGGTAATATTACTAATGT